>JASSUY010042681.1:0-16349 GCA_032466535.1 Forpus xanthops
GCCAGGGAGGAGGGGAAGCCAGGAGGAAGCAGAGACAGGGCACTTGACCCAAACTGACCAAAGAGGTATTCCATATCGCAGCACGTCATGCCCAGGATGTAGAACCAGGCAGAGACCTGGAAGGGGGGGGTGCACGGCGTGGCCGGGCTTGATATGAGGTGATGGGGGTGCACTGCTTGGTGGGACTAGGGGGTGAGCTGTTGTATTCTTTCCTTGTATTTGCCTTGTCATTGTTATTATTGGTGGTAGCAGTAGTGGTTTGTGTTATACCTTAATTACTAAACTGTTCTTATCTCAACCTGTGGGTGTTGCATTCTTTTGATTCTCCTTTCCATCCCCCGGGGCTGGGGAAGGAAGAGGGGGGAGTGAGCAAGAGAACTGTTTGAGGAGCTTAAGCCACGACAGTGTCTAATATAAGCGTGTTACATGTTTAGTGATTAGTAGCTTCTGGCATAAGTATCTAAAATACATATGCTTCTAAAACAGATGTAAAGAGTTGCGTGCATGTCAAAACCAGCATTTTGTTTAGATCATTTGAAGCAACTTCTTCAGAGCAGTATAAGGAAAAAGTGTGTAGCTGTGGGATTTGGTGGGTTTTTACATATCCTTTGTATCCAGGACCACTTAATGACTTTGATTATGCTTGCACTAGTTTTAACCCACACTTTCTCTGTATATTTTGGAATATTTTTTTGTAATAGATGATAATACTTAGGCGAGCTGTGCATAATAACTGCATGCAAATGATTTTTGTTCTTGGCAGTTAGAAAGTATATATGTGGAATTTGAGTTTGGTCACCAAATGGAAAAAAAAAAATAGTGTATGTCCTTGTAGGAAGTATTGAATTTATGATTACATGTAAGTGTTTGAAATTGTGAAGACATTAGCAAATCTTCTTAGAATGGGACTATTTGTGGGGGTTTCTTTGCAATCTGTTTTAAAAGCCTGGTTCATGCTGAGGAAAGAACATTGCTATTAAGATGAGGTGTTTTGATAAATATAGAACCTGGAATGAAATTGCATAAGGATTTGTAATCATGTGTGGAATCGCCTTGAGGGAGGACTGTGGTTCTAAAATAAAACCAGAAGGAATACGTACAATCTAATCTGAGAAACATACAGAAAGATTCTCTTGTTCTTACTCTGTCATAAAAAGAAAAAAAGTTGTCCATTTTTGTTGGATCAAAGACCCTAGAATAGATTTTGTGTCTTAAGTAATATTTTAAAGTGTTTATGTCTGAGTCTTTATTCTATTAGAAATTAATTGAGAATGCAGCTGTGGCAGCATATGCAATAGATTACTAGGATGCTCACAAAGTAAAATTAAGCATGTATAAAATAAAAGTCTGCAGCATAATGCTTTAACGGGCTTTTGAAACTTAATGCAGATGTTTTTAATCCACATCAAACATGCAAATTGGTGATAGCTTGCAGACCTCAGAGAAGCCTCATATTTGAATTTGGTACAAACCTGTCCACATGGTCACATCATTAATGCTTAAAATTTATGTATTAAACCAAGACTATGTAAAAACCATTAAAAATACTTTGCTATTATAGGCTGGAGCATCTTTAAGGGCTGTATTTTTTTTTTTGTTGTTTTTTTAAAGATCTGTCCCCTGCTTTACCTTGTCCCACCCTTAAAATGTCTTTCCATTTTCTTGCATCTTGTTTTGCTGCTGTTGTTCTGTCTGTGTGGCAGAACATATTATGCTGTATGGAGCAGAGCAGAGTGCAGTGCATGGAGCCAGGCAGTGATCCTCTGCAGAGCCTTGGGTTGCTGTCCTGGTTGTAGCACACATGGAAAGGTGTTAAAGGATTCCTCACTGCATCTTTAGGTTGGACCTTGAACCATCTGCAAGATGGTGCCTTAAAGTCTTCCACTGAAGAATCTGCAAAACTGGCAGCGTTTGGGGGGATCAAGTTTGATTCAAGGTGCCTTGAACCCATGAGGTTTTTTTACTGAGGTGCAGTGAGCAGTAGCCATGTGGTAGCATCCCTCTGCAAATTTCATGATTTACATTCTGCTGTTTCTTCACCGCTATTTTTACTGTCTTAATAAATATTACAAAAGTGTTATCTTAGGACATGACAAGGCAGTCAGCTGTGTTGGTAGATGCATTGCATGCTGCCTAGTTTTGAGCAGAAATGGGTAGTCAATTTTTTATTACATGACTGAGATATTGATAGTCTACGGCTACAAAAGAGACAGTTAAACACAATTCATGTGTATGCCTTCTAGCTCTGGTGTATCATGAATAGATTCCTGTTAAGCTTTTTCATTACCATCCTTCTTAGAAGCAAATTGAAATATGACAATATAATTGGTTTGGTTCTGTGCATTTAAATGCCTTCATACTATTGTTGCCTCCTGATTCCTCTAAAATGAATGAGTTTCAGTTAACAGTCACAAAATATGAAAATTCAAAGATACATTTTGAAACAGCATTCCTCCACTTCTTAAGCATCAATAAATATGTATCTCCCCTGCAAGAAGAGCCCTCTGGAATTACATTGCCAGCTCAGCCTACCCTAATCTTTTTTCTTTTTCTTAAATATACTTCAGTATTTCTGAAACTATTCCTCTTGTGCAGCCAATCAGGGTAACCTTAGCTACCTTTTGTTTAATTTTGTATTTTACTGTGTTATGGAAATACTGTATGTATTGGGTATCCACCAAGGAGTCTAAATCAATAACTGAGATATTAAATATATCACAAACATCATTCTTAGCATTGGTGACATACGGACATTGTCATGTTATATGCCTAAAATAGAATGTGGTATTGAGAGTATGGAATCTGTAGGACCATGATGTTATGATTAATTATAGACTTAAATATTACTTATGGATGTGCATTTGTTTCTAAACTTTAAATATACACTATCCCTGTCAGCTTTTTGAGTGTGAGATATTTATATCCTGAAATTTTTGGCTTTGAAAATATTTACATTTATTCTCTTCTCTGTGTGCATGGAAATTCTTTGTGCAGGTGTCTTCATTGATACTAAAACAACATGGTGTCAAATGTAGCCTTAGTTAAATTTTAACCTTGACCCCTATCTTTCATCCGATCTGTCGCCTTTTGCTTGAATTCACTCTCATTATATGACTTCAGTGATTAAATAAAATCTAACTAACATTCTTTGTAGGCATTTTGATACATGTGGACAGATGGGGTGAGTTAAGCTGCACAGTTTTGTTGTGGTTTTAGCTATTGCTTTAATTGCAGTGTAATAAAAGGTTAGTGTTTGAGAGTCTTTGGTTGTTTATGTTAGTGGACAAACGTAAACAGATAATGATTTACCTGAAAATCAAAAGAATACTCTTTTGAATAGAAATAATTGCCCAAAATAACATTCTGATTTTTGGGAAAGATTCACAAAGATCCCAGAAAAGATTTATTATTTATTTATTTCGGATACAAGACTTTTTCTCCAGTAAATAATCTAGATGGTTTCAAACAGATGTCATAATGTATCTTTTTTTATCTGGTTGTTTAGATGGAGGCTCTGGGTTGTTTTGTTTTATAAACAAAAAAAATCAACCAGACAAAAGCAAAAACATTGAACAGAACAATAATTAGTCTTTTTTAATAAGAAATAACGTGTTATGTACAAGCAGTAGCACCTAGTCTCCCATTGCTGCTGTTTTACACTATTTTTCAAATGTGTTTGTGGGACTAGCACTATTGCTCTGTATTACACTTCCTTGCAGACATTTGTGTAAAGACTGTGCCTGGCTGAATGTGGCTATTCCTAAAAAGCGGGTCAGAATCTTGGAAACATAAGGTAGCCAGAAAAAGAGATAACTTTGAATCTACTTTAGTTTGTGTTTTGAAGAAAATTTAATACCCACTTCACTGGTGACAGCTGTAACAATAGCGCTAGGTCTGTTTATTCCCTCTCCTGTTTTCTGCATTGGGTACTTTTAGGTCACTAAATTTTGATACATTGTAATGTTGTCTAATTTTCCTTTTTCTGTGGTTCCTATTATAAAATTACTTAATATAACTAGGCTTAATTTTGTTTGAATAATATTCCAGAAAGACACTAGCTAAAATAATCATTAAGGATAAATAACTATCGCAGATAAATGACTAATGAAACTGTGAAATGCTCATTCAGAATACATGTTGTAGGCTATATCTCCTTACGGGTACTCATGAAGGTTTTTAGTACACTGTGAACTGAAAGACAAGAGAGAGGAGTCTTGTCAGCTTTAAACACCAAACAGCATTTAAAGTAGTTCCTCAAGGTGTTTGTGTCCCTTTCAGGATAGGAGAAATTTCAAGAGTGACTGTCTTGCTCTGATGTAGCCTATAAAAAGCAGTTACAGCAGATGTAGCTAATAAATATTATCTTATCAGCAGTGATACTTTCCCTGCTCCTTTGCCAAATGAGTGGAGAAACTCCTTCGTCTGCCTCCAAAAACTGCAGAGACTAAATCTAGCATATATAAAAAAATTATATGAAATGAAGCAAATCAGTGTTTACAGAAATACTTTTTCCTTAATCTTGCCTTTTTTTAAAGTAAGCATTTTATGTCATAAGGTGTATTACTTGAGATACTGCCATATTCTATTAATAATCTATTACCAAATTATAATGCAATATTAAAATACATTGAACTGCATATAAAGCTATGTCATAGCTTTATTTACATATACATACATGTACATATACATGCATACCTATAATGTGAATTTATACTTTATATGTAAGTATATAATAGTATGCATATATATAAAATATACTTAAAGTACAGACTATGTGAATGCAGTAAAAAAAATAATAGTGTGTTAATAATAAAGTTATGGAATTTATTTTAAACATCTCTAATCTGTCTAAATTGGCAGATGTGCTGAGAATTTAAAGGTTGAATTCTGCCTGAAGTTCCATCAAAGGCTCCTTCTGACGGCTCTGTGAGAGGCAGAGGTCTGTGTGCTGCTAAGTCAGGCTGGGCTTTGAACTTGACTTTGTGCACATGCCAATGTGGAATCTTGCCAAAGAGAAAAGTGGAAAGTTCTGCACTGTCATATTGCTCACCGTGGTGAAATTAACTTGGTAATTGTATTATATTCTCTCAAAACTGTCAAAGTGAACTTTGTTTTTCAGTACAAAAGTCTTCATGGTTACATATTGACCATGTTATTTGGCCACCTGCTTCTCCTTTTCTAAAACTTTGAAAATTATAAGGCACCAGAGCTTAATGCCATAACTAACAGAAGAATTAGTTGGAGGCTACAGCGCAGCTTTTGTACTAGTTCTCACTACGTTTGGTTTTGAAGCAAATGTGGACATCTTTGGTAGTTTGATGTTTTTTAAGGAAATGCAAAATCAAAATGACACTTAGCTTGGAGACTAAGATCCTGCTTTTTACCTTTGCTTTGTAGCCTTAAATATTTTGAATGCAAAGTGACCAGGTGGCCTCAGTTGTCTGGAATTGTCACAAAATGAAGTGTTTTCCCTTGCTCATTTTTGTGAGGGGAACGTATTAAAATATGGCTCTTAGGAATGCAGTAAAGTTGATTGATAAAACATCTGGCACCCTTTTGTGCTTGAAAAATATGCTTGATGGTCCTAGGCATAAGGGAATACAGCAGTATCACTGCTGTAATGGGAAATAATAAAAAATGACAGGTTTCTGCTGGAGATTGAAGCAGCAGGAATAAACATTGTAAACTTCAAAAGACAAAAACAACAATGCAAAACATGTATCAGTTTGAAACCAGAGTATCACAGAGCAATTTAGGTTGCTTTCACCTAACGTAAAGCATTAATATGAAATCTGTACTTTTCAATAGGGAGATGAATGAGGAGAATTGGTAGTTGGTTTAGTTGTTCACATTAGATGGACTTCTGGTTCTTAATGCGTAACTGTTCTTTGTGAGATCCATCTTGACTGAAGAGTAGTTTTTCTGCTTTTTGCAGTGAGCTGTCATGGTTTAACCTAAGCCAGCAGCTAAGCACCATACAGCTACTTGTCCACCTGGTGGGGCTTGGGAGAGAATTGGAAGAGTGTAGAAGTGAGCAAAAAGTGAGAAGACTTGTGGGTTGAGATAAAGACCGTTTAATAGACAAAGCAAAAAGCCGCACATGCAAGCATGAAAAACAGAGAATTCATTCATTCCTTTCACATCAGTTCTTCAATCTCCAGGAAAGCAGGGCTCCATCCTGTGTAACAGTTACTTTGCTGTGGTGCAAAGTAGCTATATAGAAAATGTGGGCATAGTCACATGTTCTAGTAAGTTGGCAGTTGGAGAAATGTAACCTTTTGTGTTCTGATTCTACAGAAATCCTGTGGCTAGGTAAGGGATGTTTATCAGCACATGAGAAACAACTGAGTGGTGGAAATCGAGCTTCTTAAACAATATGCAAATTCCACTGGTGCCCAGTTGGATGAGCTCTACAATGTGCAGATGCTTTTCTCGTGCAGAGACTGATTTTGTGTGAAATTATTTTCTTCTAACCCTCCAGCAGATTATCTGGCAGTGCATGCTGCTATTTATTCTTTACTTAAGAGATGGGTTTTTTTAAGCTATGCAAACTTTTTTATTCGCGTGTAACCAGACTTTTCCATATGGAAAGTTCTCAATAAAATCTTAAAATATGTTGGGGTTAATTTAGAGTAGCTAGCCATGCTTTATTTTGTGGTATACAGTTAAAATGTGTATTATAATTTACCATTCAAAATAAATAAGTTTCTGTATTATATCAGAACTGGAGTTTGTTTTTATAGCTTGGTGGTTGTTGCATGTGTGTGTTACTAGCGCAGTATTTCTCCTTCTAGGAAAGGACAGTTTTTTTATATTTTCACATAGGGCTGTGGTTAAGCACTTCTGTAAAGTAATTTGTGCTTGCCTTTCTTGAGCTCTCTCAACTTTCTTGACAAGGAGTATTGAAGACTTAAAAAGTATAAGTAACAGAATTTAGACTGGGACCTTGGGAGGGACTCTACATGGAAAACAAAATGAGTAAAAGCTAATGAAAATCTTATGTTTCTGGATATTTTTTAAATCTATTAAAAACTTTATATTTTCAAATTAGCTGAAGACCCATCATGGGCAATAAACAGTGCAAAGTGTATAAAATTACTTTTCCTAGAACACAGTGTTTTCTTTTTTTCTGAATATGCCCATTGTATGGAATGTTCCTACTCAGCCTCCCAGAAAAACACTGTAGGATATTACTGACATACTTTTTTCCCAGCTGCTGTTAAATTTGGAAAACTGACAATGTCATATTTCCAAATGGTGTTGCATTGTTATTCTTCAAGTTTATTTTCTCTTCAGCCTCAAAAGTAAAAAATATAAAGAAAAATTGAAAGATTCCGATGCACCAGAAATGCTGCATGTGTTGATTGAGCAGACTTTGAATGAATACTGGATTCTTTATGTGAACACTCTGCAAAAAATAATGCACTTTCACTGTTAATGTGCCATCTGCTTAGTGTATGTTTATCATAGGTACCTTATTTTATAATTTGGGCTGAAGAGGTTCCCCCACAGTAGTGCTTCTGAAATGACAGCAGTGTGGTCAAGATGCATTGTAAAAAAATGGCAGTTCATAGTCAGATTCCTTGGTGTAAAACTCTGAAAGCAGTATATAATGTCTCCCTGCAGGTAGCTTTTTCTTTGCAGTGTACACTCATTCTCTGTGGCAGTGGTGGGAGGTACCACTTCCAGTCTTGCAGAGTACTCATATGGACCTCAAACAGGGAATGATTATCTCAAGAGTTCATCACATGGATGAATCCTTTGAGGAAAGCATTTGTGAGACTGTAGTTGTGAGAGTAATAGGGCATATTTCTTGTTCCTTCATCCTCTACTTACCCGCCAAAGATCTAATTAACAAGTCTGAGAATCCTCTCTGCAGAACCTCTTCCGTACAGCAGATACTGCTGTATGAAGTTGCACATAGTCCTGGGTCTTCTCCTTTGCATTAACCTGCAGGTTATGTCACTCTCTATCCGTCACTTCCAGGACCAGCAGACTCCATGTGAGGGACTGCTCTGTACTGCCACTTGCCAGCAGGAAGCAGTGCTTGCTTCTGCTCCCTCCATTGCTGATCAGAAAGGCTGGACTGGGCTCGGCTTTGAATAGAGTTAGAAGGTGGCAGTTAATGGGAAGTAGACACAGCGGCTCTGGGCCAGGCTTTGTAGAGATTAAATTCTGGATGTGGTGTTAATATGATGGAATCAGACCCTTCCATATGGTTCAGTAGAGCATGTGTGATCACGTATCACCTCTCTAAATGCGTGTTATGTACATCTGCTTCTGGCCATCAGAAATACCCAGTTGATCTGACTAGAGCACCACAGATGGATTTAAAAATTGCTAGTAGTTCTTTGAAGTGTGTTGCAGTACATGCATACAGTGTTCCTTGTCATCCTGGAGGTCGTATCTGGACTTTTATTTTGTTATTTCAGACATAGAGGTGGTCAAGTTTCCCATCACTGCATGCCTGAGGGATGCTTCTAACCCATTTAGTGCCCCTATGAATGGTTTTGGCAAAACAAAGTTGATAGCACCAATATTCCCTATTACACCAGCTGCTGTAACTGGGAAAATTACATAAGCTTTTGGTCACTACAACATGCTGTAGACTATGTCTTCTCTGTCAGTAAATTTTGAATAGACAGATAATAAGCAACTGATTATGACCAGGTTATGATGAGGTAGCCATGAGACAACAGTGATGTACTTTTGGGTGTGGATACAGTATTGGTCCTGGGGGCCATACTTCAAGCAAAGAACAGAATCTGAAGTTAACATGCTGGTGAAGCTTATGCCTATATAGCAGCTGAATAATTTTTCATACTGGGATATTTTACTGAATATGAGAAACTTACCCCATAGGCAGTTCATAAAAGCAGTTCTGCTTTTGCAGTAAGAATATCCTTTATTCAGTTTTGGTCCTGCAATATTTCTACTTAATATAGTACTTTTATAGTAGGGGAAGTAGGGGAGAGGAAATGGGTCTGCTCTCTCCTTAGAATTTGCTCTGCTGTATTTTTGGAACTGATTAGATACATAAGGCACCAGGGAGAGCATCCTGTATTACTGTAGTTGTCTCAAGAAATGTTAGTTTATGTAATAAATATGCAAAAGAATAATTAATTTTTTCATTATTCATAAAATAAGTGTCCATGAAATGTCTGACATTCAAAGACATTAAATTGCTGTTAAATGTGGTAGGTTAAATTGCTTGTAAATGTATAACCAACCTGTTAATGGTAAAACAATGTTTTGATAAGAGACTAAGTTGCACTTCATAGTACAGTGATGTGGTAGTCATAAGTGTTCAGAAATCATAAATCAGGCCTTAAAATTGAACTGGCTGAAAATGTAAGGATTTTGTTTAAGATCATGTGGATTCTTTTTACTGGTTTTGAATGTCCAGGTTTGAAACTTCTGAACTGTATATGCTAGAAGTTTTTCAGTGAAAGCTGAGATACTTTCTCAGTGTTATGAACAGTAATGTGACTTTAATGATATTGAATGATTTGCTAGTATTCATGATGAATCTTGTGGTAAGAAATTTTATTGAAATGCCGAGTGCAACACTTACCACAGTGAAAAACAAGCCTTTAATGATAGAAAAAAGGCTGTAAAAAACTGATGACTTATTTCATCTTGTGAAATTCATAGTTGGTTATCAATTTCATATCCTATCTCCTTTCCTTACAGTGTGTTTGTTCTCTATAGCTTATTTTCTTGTTTTGCGGAGTTGAGGGCTTGTGACCTTTAAGGTTTCTCCAGACTGAAATGGGGAAAGGATTACTTGCCACACAGAAGAAACTCGAGAAAATTGTAAGTTTAAAAAAGAAAGGGGGGATAAAGGGGCAGGGAAGTTTTCATTACACGGAAATAATTTACCCAGCAAATATAAACTTGGATTATCTTTATGTCAGTTGTTTCTTATACAGCACCTTGTATATTGAGGTTGCTGTTAATGACAGGGTTCTCATGCACTGCAGCAAGCAGATACGTGAGCCATGAAGCCTGGATTGGGTTTTATTGGGGGAATAAAAGCTTCCCCTTTTTTTGTGGGAGTGTTGGCATGTAGAATTGCAATTTAATTTTTTCTTCTTATCAGCATGGGAATGGCTGTGTTCATCATGCCAGGTTTGGTATGGAATTTTAGCGGCCTTGTGTTAAAAGTCACAAAGCCACACTTGAGCGTAACAACTATGTATGCTAGGAAGTCCTGGGCATCTGCATTTGTGTACAGAAAACCTCAGATTTTCCTGTAGTAGTAAATTTGCTGGAGAACTGGCAGAAGTTTCTTTTCAAATAGGTTGTTGTTTTTTTTTCCCCACTAAAAACAAAGCAGGTGTTTGTAGTCTGCAGTGTAGGAATATGCCTGTTTTGACAAGATTAGGTAGATTTCCACTGAGTAAGCCAGTAATCGAGTGTGTTTAATTAGTAAAAGTGTTTAAATTGTTGCAGTGCTGTTTATCTGTGATAAAAATATGAATCTTTTAGGGCCAGAGTGAAAGAGAGGCACAGAATTTAAAAGGTATGCTGTTCCTCAACTTGATTGGGATATAACTGGATATAACATGTACTTGCAACTAAAAAAAAGACAAATCAATTTTGAAAGGAAATGTATCATCACTTTTTCTCTATCCTCTCAGTTTACAAAGAACTTCCTAAAGGACTGTGTTTTGTTTTTTTTTTCCCTGAGACTTGGAGTCAAAATAGTTGGTTTTATGAGTTAAAAATAGGTGTTTTTATGGAGCGTTTAAAAGGTTCACGCATAGATAACTTGGTATTCCAGTACAGTTGGTTTAGTGTAACTCATGTAAGCATCTGTGTGAACTGTGTCATTAGTTTAATTGGCTTGTTTTAAAAATAGTATTAGATTAGAGTTGGAAAGATAACGCATTAATTTACCAAGTGTTAAACTGGGTTTAAAATCTTTCTTAATGGTACAGCCTGCAGTGTGTATCTCAGTTGTGTTAAAGATACTAAAGTTAAAAATAAAGGGGAGGAGGAAAGGCATATATGTGGTGTCAGCGAGGCATGTGGTAAGCTGATGTATAAAGGGAAGGTAATGGATCTGCTTGGATTCCAGCCAGTGGTGCCGGACATGGGCATTCTGCCGAGGCAGATTCCGGGGCATTAAGTGCAATCCCTTCCCTGAGCTTACTGAGCCTTCTGCGTAATTCATCTTCCCTGCAGTACACTCTGCCGGGGCAGGGCATACAGCTTGGGTACTTTCATTACCAGTGCAACTTCTCAGTAGGTAGTTTTTCAACCAGGGCAATGTTTGAGTTCTGAGCACTTTGACATGAGTAGTCTGTTTGAATCTCCCGTGCAGGCGCTATCTTTCAACTTGCTGTTATTTTGAATATGGTATTGGAATCTTGTTTCTGCTCTGAATTTCTGGTTGTAAGCAAATCATCTTAAGAAGATGGCTTTTTAACCTACATTTTTTTCTTAATGCGTAAGCGCTGTTAGTGTTAGCATACAAAATTAAGTGGTGGTATTTCATTTTAACTTCTGTCATGGTAGCAACTTAATCTGCTACTACAGCTGTTTGCTATCTTATAGCAGCACTGGAGGAAAAAAAAATATCTGTGAACAGAAAGTGGAAGAACAAAAGGAAAAAGTTATTATTCATCAGTGAAAGGCACCTTTCACTGTATATTTCAACAAGTAAACAATCACTGCAGTAAAACTCGCTCCCTGAAGGTATGCAAGATTGAAGTTTACATCCTACAACCTGTGAGAAGCATCATTTCCATTTTTCCCTCAGCCTAATTTTCCACCTTTTCCCATTTTCTTGGCTATTTAAAAGCAAGATGCATTGTGCATACAACTCTCTGTTACGTCTCCTAGAGTAAAAACTTTAAAGACATTCAGAAATGCTTGCAGGGTTGGCCTCCTGTTCTTTCCTATGCTCGGAGGGATGGGTTACCTCAGATCTCCCAATGGGAAGCATACACCATTTTGTGAAATTTGTTCCTCCAAGGTTGTCTTAGACTAGCAGGATTATTTGGCCACTTGTTTGGGCAGAATGGCCAGAGTGAGCCTGAAAGTACAGACTCTAGCTTTGCATGTTTGATTGTGTGCAACCCAATTATAAAAAAAAAGAAATATTATTAAAACATTTAATAAAATATAAATATTTATAATGGTATAGCTTTTAATGCAAACTTTTTATACTAGCAGCTATAATTACTTTTCATTGTTACTGAAAAGCTCTTGTAACAAGAAGTTACAAGTAAATATTTGATGTCAAGCTGGGCTGAGATTAATTGAAAGATGTTAATATGCCCAAGGTAACTGTGACCTTCACTTCATTGAGATGCTGTGCCTTGAAAACATAGAATTACTCGCATTTTTAGCATGAGTTTTCATACTCATTTTTAGAGAGCCTAGTGGCCAAAATCTGTTTTTAAAGTAGTTTGTTTTTCTGACATGCTGGTAGCAATTAATCCTGATTCAAAGATGTATTATTACAAGCTAAGCTTGTTAAACTGTTTGATTTACCTTTCACTTCTGCCTTCTTCGAAAATCTTCCTGCTTTAAATGCTATGTAATATTGTTTATAATTGTGGATGCAAAGAACTAGAATAACTGGAAAGCATATAGGAAGGGATGGCATTTTCCTTCTGTAGCGTTGGGAATGTAGTGCACTGACATCTGTCCTCCTCCAGTCTCACAGCCTTTCTCAAAAAGAAGCCGAGGTCCAAAAAAGTTGTGTTTAATTTGGTGCTGTCATTTAACATTCTCTATGCTTCTGGAACAAAGCTATTTACGTGTGGGTCCTAAATAGTTGTTCACAGCTGCTGCCAGCTTATACACTGGTGATGGTTATAGCTCCTCACCCTAACACTGGAGAGACCTCTTTTAAATATAGTATTTTGATGAACACTGTGTATTGTGGTTAGAGCCCCTGTCTAACCCTGTTCGTGTTTCATGTTTAGGAGAACTGGCATTAAGCTCATCTCTGTTAAATACGGGGAAACAAAAAGCACTTGAGAGGACAGAGTTCTAAAGAACAAATAGATGTAATTCAGCAATAGCTGTGTGAAATGGGATGGAATATGCCTTACACTGAGTAGTCTATTTTTCAAATGTGAGAGTCATGCTTCATTTTTGGCAAGTTTCTCTGGTTCTGACAGGAGACAGTTTTTGTTATTGTAGTTGAACTACTCAGTGCCAGTGGTTTGATTGTACTTTTCTACTAGTTTTTGCTGAGCTCTCCCAAGCAGTTTGAGTGTTGGATATCTAAAGAGAAATTAGTATGAAGCCCAACCAAAGGAAGTAGTGTTTACATTGAGAGACCATAAAAGTAAAACTGAGAAATAGCTTGTCTTCTCTTTCTCAACTCTGTTATCTATTCATTCCATAATCATATCAGAATAAAGATAATAAAATAAATATCTTAATCTTATGTTGGTGCTCTAGTGTAGTGTAACTTGGGAAAATGGCCCACTGGAACTTCTGACCTGTTCTCTTTTCTTAGGTAAGAATTTTCTGGTTCTTTATTCTAGTTCACTTTTATGTTGCCTTCATCTTGCCTCTAAACAGCGTCCTCAGCCACTTTCTGGCTTTGAACTTCCAGTCTCTCTGTGCATTTTGATTTTAAAACATTTATTTGAGGAAGAATGAAGCTAAAAAATAACTATGACAAGGGAGTTAGAGGCAACGGAATTTACAAGTGAGTTGTACAGATACTGCTGTACCAACCGCAATGTAGAGTTATGTGATTTACAGGTCAGAGAATATACTGCATCATAATATTCAAACTTCGTTTTTGATAAAATGAATAATGAGCACTTACGTACAACATATGAATTGGAAAGGAATACTGTTTCTTAAGAATTTTTATTTTGTGTTGGCACTGAAAGTAATTATGGTCTGTTCAGTTGCATTCTGTAACACATTAAGGGTTTTTAGCTACCATATTAAAGATAGCTTGGGCTTCCCTCAGCAGAAGCTTTAATGACTAGCTTGAAGCGATTTTAAGAAATTAATGTTTGGATATAACATTAGCTATAGGGGTAATTAACAGGTTTAGAATAATTAATGAATAAAATTGTAAGGGCTCTAATTTGCATTGCCTAATATAAACTTTTAAAACTTTGAAAGATTTTTACTGATTAACACACTAAATTGGTTTTATTTCATGAACAGAATACAGAAAAGTATGGGTAATTTCTTTGTAGGCTCCATTTGACTTGATACCTCACTGAAATCAAGCCTGGATTAAAAACTCACTCTTTTCTCACAGCAGATACACTAGAGGTTCAAAACCCCTTGCTTGGTATTGCTTATTTTGAAGCCTCTGAAATTTCGTTTTATTTTGTGATTGGATTTGCTTGGTTTTGTGAGAAATAAATATTTCATCTTTTATCATGTATTGGTGGGAAGAAGGGGAAGGATTCAGAGATAGGTTTCTGAGTTCCTCACCAGGCTGAAAAAAAGCCCTTTAACTGGGACACCATGCTTGCACCATAGTAGACACACTCCATTGATGCTTGAGTTGAACTATGTTGATAACATTCATGCTTGAGAAGTACAGTGGGTGTTATAAGTGTGCACACTGTGTCTAACTTTCTGTAGTTTGGTATCCGTCTAAATTCAGAATTGTACTTAGGAAATTCCTTTCTGGTCTTCCAACTCATTATAAAAAATAGACATATAATAAAATGGACGTTGCTAACTGATGTGGGAGTGGCATCCCAAAGCTTTTGATCTCTGGTCTTGAATCTTTTGAAGTAGAAAAAAATAATAGCTTAGAAAACCTTGGTTGAAAATTACTTCAAGAAAAATGGATTTAACAAGTGGCTCCTTAGTCGGCATGTGACCTATAGGGTTAGAGATGCCAGACAGCAAAACTGCAGTGAAAGAGCTCTATTTAAATAATGTTTTCAGATGCTATTACATATACAGATTGTAATCAAAGTGACTATTTTATCTAAAGCCCTGGTAGAGACTATAAGAATTGGTACTTTATCAGTAAATTCCTCAGACTACTACTAAGACCATCTAATTGCTTTCCTTTCTATACTTACTTCTAATCAAAGAGGAAACAAAAACTGCTTAGTAGTGGCAAACATTGTGTGGCAGGAGCTGTTGCGCTCACCGATGTTTCACCAGTGAAGTTAGTTTTGCTGCCTGTCAGAATAAGGCACTTTGGTTATAAGGCAGTTATGCCCCTTGAATAGTGCTTGAGTACAGCAGGGTGTGGAGTGTATGGGGATATATATTTCTTATCCCTAATGATGTATTGAACGTTTAAAGTTGCTTCATTTGTTGAATGCTTTTAATTTCTATGTATAAATGAAGCAAATTACCAGGGTTGCAGTTTTGTTGTTCTTTTGTGGATTTTTTTTTCACTCTTTAGGTATTGTCATTTAAAAAAAAAAAAATAATTGAGTTTTTACTGTGTCAGTCAGGGATAAAGTAAAAGCTCTTGCTTTTCTTGAATTACCCTGACAATATGCATCTGTGCTTGATGCCTGTATCTTAAAAAGAAAAAGGCTTGATGATTACTAACATTTTATTACCATTGTTATGTGATGTGATAGCATGTAGCAGTTGTGAGAGAAGATACTGTTCACTGACACATAAATCTGGTGTTGTACTGGGCCATTCACAGACCATTCACATAGTCTTCATTACTTATCATTAATCTTCCATGGCATGCTTCCTTCAAATCTTTTGCCTGTGATAATTCCTTACTTGGAGTCCATATTTAAATATACAGAATAATGAATTTGTGAGTAATGTGGTGCCCAGGGAAGATTAATGCAGCACTCTTGGTTCCTCTTGATCTGTTTTTTTGTCTTAATCCTGTGATTATTTTCTTTCAGTCCAGACAGTCAAATTCGATTTCCTAATTTCTACCTTTTTTTTTTTTTTTTTTGCATAGTTGCAAATACTTAAAGGCTTTCCAGGTATCACCTAGAAAATTATTTATACAAGTACAGTGATTGTTATCAGAATTTTATATATTTAAAAAAAAAAAAAAACAAACAAAAAAAACCCCAGCAAACCCAAACAAAGAACATCAAAAGATTTTATGATCCATTGTTCTGCTTCACTTTCCTAATAACAGTTAATGAATTTACTTGGAATCTGTAGAATCATAGAGCAGTTAGGGTTGGAAAGGACCTTAAGATCATCTAGTTCAAGCCCTCCTGCCAGGGGCAGGGACACCTCACACTAAACCATGTCAACCAAGGCTCTGTTCCAACTTGGCCTTGAACACCGCCAGGGATGGAGCATTCACAACTTCTCTGAGCAACCCATTCCAGTGCCTCTCCACCCTTACAGTAAAGAATTTCTTCCTCAGATCCAATCTAAACTTCCCCTGTTTAAGTTTG
>JASSUY010042682.1:0-22121 GCA_032466535.1 Forpus xanthops
TCCCCAGAGGGTGCTCAGGCATTGGAACTGCTGCCCAGGGCAGTGCTGGAGTCACCGTCCCTGCAAGTGTTCACACACTGTGGAGATGAGGCCCTCAGTGCCATGGGTTAGTGGTGGCCTTGGCAGTGCTGAGGAACAGTTGGAGTGGATGAGCTTGAAGGGCTTTCCTAACGTGGTTGATTCTATGACTCTGTGATTTAGAACCTTGAAGTGGATTACTTCTGTGCAGTTCTATTTCTTTCCTCCTTTCTTTGAGAGTCTGGACAAAGAATGTTTGCTGAAAGAGAAAAAGCTTTTTTTGTTCAGATAGATAAAGCTTTTTGTCCAGTTAGTTCCTGCTGGAATGTTGAAGTAGGCTTTGGAATGGAAAGTTTCTGGAGCTCCTCCAGCTGTGTTAGGATGATGGAAAAAGGTTAGTGGTTGCCTGTGGTATCTGGAATTTATACTTAGATACAAAGGGAAAGTTATTTTTCTATCTAAAATGTGATTTAAAATTGCGCTATTTTATAATGGGCTAGGAAAGAGCTAGGAAAAAAATCTTAGTCTTTTGCAGTGTATCACCTGGTGCTCAAAAGTTCCAGCAGCAGTGTGTCTTTAGAGGCATAACTTGTCATGCTAGTACGTAAGCTGTAGTAGGAATGCAGAAGACCCTTGAATTGATAGGAAGTCTGAATGAATGAGGCAGTGTGATAGATGGATGATGATTTTTTTCATGTGTTCAACTTGTCATTCACTGGATATGAATGGTTAGTTTTATGACAGATTGGTTCAGTTGTGCCTTGAAGAAAGGGGCAAGCACGTGTCTGTTAAGCAGGAGCTTAACATTGAATTGATGCAAGCTTTTTGTCAAGTAAGTGGCAGGTTTAGTTCTGCTTTTGCTGGCTAAAACAAAGCTGAGTATAAAAATAATCCAGAATGTTTGGGCGACAAATAGTCAGCTGTCAACCTAATCTTTCTGTCATACATTCAGAATCTGTTACTGTACTTCCAGGCTGTTACAGAAGAAGGAAAGGCTGATGAAGAACCAGAAAAAGTCCGTAAATTTCAGCTGTCTTCTTTTAATCCTGAAGAAAGATTTGATTACTGCCATCTGATTGAGGAATTAGGTACCAACTATTTGTGAAATGCAAAGAATAGTATGTGTGTGGATGTGTCTGGTCAGCTGTGGCTCACTGGGGAAAAGAAAGGACTTCTGTTAATGACTTACCAGATTTGGGGTCTCAAATTTATGGCTTTCTGTGCTTATGAGTGATTCTTTGAATGTATTATTATGATTTGAGCACTCAGCTTTGCCATAAAACAGCAGTGGGTTTGTCTGCTAGCAGTTTTCTTCTGGCTGTCTCCACAACAGCCTCATTCTTTACTGCTGGTAGTGCCCAGGATCTGCTGTCCTCTGGTGTCTCGCTTATTCCTATCTGTGTTACAGTGGTACTTTATCAGAGCCACTCTTTTCCTGGCTGCTTTTCCTTCCTTGCCAGTGTCTCTTCAGTGATAACACTTTCAGTGTGAATCTGAGTGAAGTATATTTTTATCTGCATTCAATTAATTCTCATTTTGAGTTGATCTTTTCTGTGGTACCTTTAAATAACGTGAATAAAATTCATCTCTCAATTCAAGGTGGAGTATTGCTTGAGAAACAGTGCTTTGATCCAAGTTGCACACACACTGTTGTGGGATATCCTCTTCGAAACGAAAAGTTCTTGGCTTCGATGGCAGCTGGGAAGTGGGTGCTTCATCGTTCCTACCTGGAGGCATGTAGAGAAGCTGGCTGCTTTGTTCAGGCAAGTGACCTGTACTTGTACACTGCTGCATTTCTTTTCAGTTTAGACTTAAAACTCTCAAACCTAATTAGGTGTTTAGGGTTCCTGAGCCAAAGTCTGACAGGGTTTTCTCTGGAAAGCAGTCCTGGACCAAACTCCCTGTGTTGGATAAATGAAATACCCACACTTTTTATAGCTGCTTCTGAAAACTGCAGCTTGAATACCTTTTGATAAATTCTCACTGGAATCAGCTGGTATCGTGTGGTCTTTGTTACACCAAGAATTGATCTTGATCCTTTCAGTAAATGAACATGGAATAGTTTTAAATAATCCAACTCTCTAACCATGGGCATAAACAGGTTTTGAATGGTATCTCTTCCAACTCCTCACCTTCCTGTTATTTCATGGTTCTCCTGAGTCTGGTGGTTCTTTTACATTGACCAGGCTAACTGGTTCATGTCTTGATGTATCAACACCAACTTTCATTGCTTTGGAAGACACTGCAGAA
Source organism: Forpus xanthops (assembly GCA_032466535.1). Classification (NCBI taxonomy): domain Eukaryota; kingdom Metazoa; phylum Chordata; class Aves; order Psittaciformes; family Psittacidae; genus Forpus; species Forpus xanthops. The sequence goes on from JASSUY010042682.1 coordinate 2,269, forward strand.
ATGTAGAGTTGATGGCTTCCAGAGTAGTGAATTAATTTGCTCGCTACTCTGGACTCATTCAAAGGAATTCAGTTGCTGTTGAATTCCTTTGTAGATAACTGCCAGAGGAATCTGGTTGTGTACATGACTTGATGTCACAGAAAAACGTGTAGATTTAAATATGCATGTGCAGTGAAAAGCGAAGTCTCTCATCTTAACTAGAGCTGCTTGGGCCAGATAAAATCAACAGATAAAGCCAAAGTGAGTTGGTATTTGGGGGGGATGAGGGGATGGGGTTTTACATCTAAACTTTTTCTGCTGGTAAAGTTGGCAGGAATGTTTTGTAATTCAGGCTTCTGATTGTTCTAGGAAGAAGATTATGAGTGGGGAAGTAATTCCATACTTAATGTTTTACCTGCAATTAGTGTAAACCAGAAGAAATTAGCACTTGCTGCCATGAGGTGGCGGAAAAAAATCCATAAAGGGAGACAAGAAACTGGTATTGTTGAGGTATGGTATTGTGGAGATACTTAGATACTCAGCATGGGTGGACAAGTCTGTGTGCGTACTGTTATGTTTAAAACAGCACAAGGTTACCCCTTTCCTAAGGTGCTTCCTTAAAGCACCTTCTGTGATCTTTATGCTGTGAGTTCCATAGTCTTCAGTGAGGCTTTTGAAAGTGGGACTTCCTCTTTTTGAAAGACTCCCCAAAGAAGTCCCAAAAAGCATTTGCTAAAGTCTTTTAACTCCTCTGTCACACTGAGCATTGCAGTGGAGCACTCATTGAAAGGTAGAAAGAGTGCTTTTTTCCCTACCATTTACTCTTAAAGACAAAAAGAGGTGATGGCATATCTTCATCTGATGGAAATTCCTGAAAGAGGAAAATCAGAGATCCACTAAGTCTTTATAGTACAAATGTACTTTTGACTAAATTGAGTGTTTTATCTAGGGAGCTTTCAGTGGCTGGAAAGTGATCCTGAATGTTGATCAAACCAAGGAAGCAGGATTCAGGCGCCTTCTTCAGTCAGGAGGAGCAGAAGTATGTAGGGTTTGGGGGTTTTAACAATACATATGTGTTGGGTTTTGTGGGATTTTGGTTTGTTGGGGGGGTTTATTTCTGTTAAACTCTATGCTGGGAATTTTTTATGTGAGTAAAAGGTCTGAAGCAAGAAAATTGCTTACACCGGTGTCCTGGGTTCAGCAGTAGCAGTCATTTTTTCTCTTCCTTAGTAGCTGGTGCAGTGCTGTTTTTGACTTTAGTCTGAGAACAGTGCTAATAACACCGATGTTTTAGTTGCTAAGTAATGCTTACTCCAACAAGGACTTTTCAGTCTCATGCTCTGCCAGTGAGGAGGAGCACAGGATGCCAGGAGGAGGCAGAGCCAGGTCATCTGACCCAAACTAACCAAAGGGGTATTCCATACCACAGCATGTCATACCCAGTATAGAAAATGGGGGAAGTCACCCAGAAGGCCCAGATCTCTGCTCGGGTTGGGCTGGGTAACGGTGGGTGGTGAGCAATTGTATTTTCTCCCCTTGCTATTTCCCTTATTATTATTGGTGGTAGCAGCAGTGGTTTGTGTTATATCTTAGTTACTGGACTATTCTTATCTCAGCCTGTGGGAGTTATGTTTTTTTACATTCTCTTCCCCATCCTTCCAGGAGTGTTGGGGAAGAAGAGGGAGAGTGAGCAAGCTGCTGCATGGCTCTGAGTTACTGGCTGGGCTCAAACCACAACAGGGTATCTGAAATATGGTCAGAAGGTGGGAGGAAAGAGCTGTGTCATTTCCATTCCCAAGCAGCTTACCTGGGGTCACACAGTCAGTAGTGTTAGTGGGGATTAGGATTGAATTTCCGTGCCCTGCTCTGATGAGAAAGATCATCCTTCTTTAAAGGTGTGTGATGGTACAGAATGCAGCTGTAAATAGCATTTTATTCCCCAGTGGTTTGCTAATTAATTTGATGGGTGAAATCATAGGTCATGAGGTGCGTTTGTCTGGGGGAAAGAACCACAAAACTAAACTCGTTTTGTCTGTTGTGTTTTGATGTGTAGGTGTTCTCTGGTCATTCTGTGTCTCTCTTCAAAGAAACAACTCACCTCTTTGCTGACTTCAGTAAGCTGAAGCCAGAGGACAGCAGAGTCAACATAGCAGAGGCAGCAGCCCAACGAGTGAATTGCCTGAGACCAGAGTACATCGCTGACTACCTCATCCAGGTGTGCATCCAGGAATCCTGGCCACAAGTACCTGTGCTCAGTACTTCTGTATGTGGCCTCTAACTTTAACCTGATTTGGTCTAGAGCTGGCAGTGCTGCAGGATAGGCAGCTTGCAAAATATATTCAAAATGTAGGTGTGCAATGTTGGGTTTGATAGTTTCCATTTTAGAAAACAAATGAGCTGTTTCTTTCTTCTCAGAAGCTTCTTGAGCTAAACAAAGACTTAAGTTAAATCCATGGGTTGTGTCTTTTTTTTGTCTTCCTCTACTGAAGGATCCACCTCCCCCAATGGCGTCTTACTGCCTGCCAGAAGCTGTATCTTCCCTTCAGAACAACACTGAACTTGGAACTGGGTTGTCCCAGAAGAGAAAAGCAATGGGAGAAACAAGCCGAGTCAAGCGATCCAAAGTCCACTGAGCAATTCCTGTGCTTTCCAGTTGTATATTTTTAAACTCATATTTATATTTTTTCATTCTCACCACCAAAATTAAAAGCTTTTTTTCTCTTCTTGATTGTGCTGAGATTAAAATAATTTTACAGTAACTCTCATAGGAAAGATTGCTTTGGTTACCAGTAGCATCTAAAAATGTGGCAAGAGGTCATCCAGAAAATACCATGTCTCCAAAATGTCCCAACTGTCCCACTAATGGTTTCATTTAGGGACACCATTGTGTAATGGTAAGAAATACTTTGTGAGGTGCTTGTCATATCTTCTGTGCTTGTATTATGGGGAAAATACCAGTTGATAAGAATTCTCTTCAGGAATTCTGTTAGGTTCCACATGAATTTTTCCTCTCTTGGTATCTTCTATTGGAGGGGAAAGGGGGAACAGGACAGAAAGAACTGGCTTCTTTTTGTACTAATAGAGAGTATAAATGGCTTCTATAAAGCAGAGGCACTGCTGAGGTGCTGCCATTCTGAGTGCTAATGCATGTGTTCAGCAAGCACTGAACCAACTCTTTAACATGAGAGGTGAATTTTGCCTGAACACACTCCCAGTTTGGATCTGTGACAGGAACCAGAGCCAGAACAAAGGTGCTGGTTTCCAGCAGCTGGAAATGGCCTTACTCAGACAGCCACAACATTTGACAAACTTTTAGTAACTATGGGGTCTGGGGTTTACTGAACTTACTGTATGTGAGTTGTGCTGCGCTTGGGTAAAAGTGTGCTTAGGAAAGCTGTGTTTAAGCACTAGAATTGCTGTGGCCTGTCTGAATGGAAAAGCACAATGTCCAGTTGCACAGGACCAGTGTAGTTGTCTGGGGGAACATATGTAACATATTTAAAATCTATTTAATTTACCTCTCCATTGTTTTGAAGGGGAGATTTATCCTACTTGTATTTTCTAGTTGCTGAATACTGTTGTACAGGAAGTCTTTGCATCAGTACTGGTTGCAGCTAGAAGACAGGAGGAGCCGCAAACATCTAGTAAGTGCTGTGGAGTCTGGAGAGCACTGCCCCAGGCTCGGGAGAGCTAAGCCCCTGTGGTGGAGGAAGGGATAGGGTCTTCAGGCAGGAAGGCAGCCTGCACTGGTGTGCAAGGCTCTGCTGTGCTTCCTGCTGCAGTGCAGGGGATATTTTGTCACTGAGTTCCATGACACGGTCAGGATGACCTGAAGGAATTGTCAGGAAGAACTGAAAGATGCCCGTGGCCATGAGGGATCTGATTCTTTTCTGTGCCTCCATCGGTGGGCACTTGGGCTGTGGTGAGATTGCTGAGCTGCAGGGACTGGTCTTGCCACCTGCTTTGTTTTTCTTGACCATTAACAGCTTGAATGCTTTTTGCTCTTTGTGGGTGCCCAACAAACACCTCCAATTTGCTCCAAATCCACATACTGAAAATAACGCTGCTTTTAATGCCTTAAATCACATTTTGAGTTACGTTTGTATTTCCCTGGCAATTCTCTGTTCTACCCCCAAAATGCTGCTTTGTTTGGCAGGTATTGTAACTAGGGGTGGATTTGGCAGGTTAGACATGAGGGTCCTGTGATTTTGCTGTATTTTCTTCCCAGTCCTTGGAAGAAGCTGCTGTGGAAGGGTCATGCTGCTATTCTCACTCTACAGCTAAGAAACCACTCCCTGACCCACTTAACTAAGCTTTAAAGAAGGCTTGGAGCCACACAGCCACTGTGAATCCTGGGGACAAAGCAGAAAGGGAGCAGCTGAAATCAGACACATCACAAGCTCCAGTGGAACCAGTGACATGGGATCTGAGCATTACCTGTTCTCCAGGCACCTGCTCAGCCTGTTGCATGTGTGTGCCAGTTCCTCTTCTGCACAGAGCCTGGAACCAGCCAGCTGCTGTGCCCCACTGACTGCTCTGTCACTGAAGAGAGGGGTGAACACAAGAGCGAGACCAACTGGAGGTATGAATTCAGTTGGTGCAGTTAAGATGAATTTATTTTCTTCAGCTTTCTTCACAGGAAACATCACAAAAGTGCTTTACAGAGTTCGATACCGTTCCTCTAACGTGCGACAAAAAGGGCAGCAAGGGATGTGTGCACTGCACAGTTTGAAGCTGTCATCTGCAGAAGCCAGGAGAGGTAAACCAGGGTAAAAAAAAATCTACTACCAAAACAACAGAGTTCAGGTTTGGAACTTAAATTATAACTCTATATACAAACATACAGGCACCATTAGGTTCTTGTGTTAACTGGGGGGGCCACACAGGGATTCTCAGATCATATTTTACTCCACTTTGCTGAAGCAGTCTCTGCTGTGCTCAGGGGGCTCCCAGCCACCCCTTTTCCCAATTAGATGGTATCATTTGTTCTTTTGCACTACAGTGAGCACTCAGATGGCTTTATCTTCATTTTTTCAGGTTCAGTCCGGTGGTGACACATTCTGGTACACTGATGAAAGCAAATTCAGTTTCCTGTTTTTTCAATTACAGACTATTTAGGCCAGACCCTGCTATCCAGGTAAGCCAGTTTTGTTTGAGCTAGCATGTTACCAGTCATGCAGCCTTACTTCTTCTTATAGTTGAACTGTGCTGTACTGTGACCAATGCTTTCTGCCTTCATTTTACTCTTTCCATGGGAATTAGGCTCCTGTGTAGCCCTCCAGGGTCTAAGTTTAAATTCCCCATGGAGACCACACTTACTTGCTAAGCGATTTTTGCAACAGATGGAGCCATGTTTTGGTGCTGGGAGCCCAGACTGAAGAAATACAGCATGATCAAGACTCAGTTTTTGCTTACAGAGCTTTCTAAATGGTGAATTTCTACAGTGGTGAATAATTCAGGCACCTGGCTAGAAATCTTTGGCATGGTAATAACATAGATGAATGAAACGAGGGAATGCTCTGGAACGATAAAAGGTCAAATCAGGAGGTTTTTTGCTGGGCTTTGAGTTGTAGAAAAGAAACCAAACCAACCAAAAACATCATCAGAGCCAATTGTCTAGAAAACACATTCATGCCAGTTCACAAAGCCAGTTCGCCTCCTACCTAATTGCCAGATTAAAGACAGTGCAGTCAGAGAACCAACTAGTCAGTCCTGAAGGTTATGGGATGGTTATTAGGTACCACAGTGAGGATTTCCAGTGGCAAGACATGACTTTGGTGAGTGTAGCAGCAGAGAGGAGTCTTTCATGCCCTGTCCCATACAGATGAAGTACTACACCAACAGCTCTCAGTTACTCCTGATCTGCTCTATTTCCCCCTCATCCCCTCAGAATTAACCAACACCTCAGCTCCAATTTGCCAGCTTTATAAATGCTAGCAGCCACAATTGCTTTTGACAGAATACTGGTAGTGCTGGAAGAGAACATCAGATGCTATTTGGATGAAAAATCCAAGGTATGTTCTTCATACTGCCCATCTTTATTACAACTGGACAGCAGCTGTTGTATATGATGCAGTATTGAGACAGCACAGCTCTGAAGTGGCAGGCTATGCATTCCAGCAGGCTTGAGTCTTCCCTCATGACATCCCCTTTGTATTTATAAATATAGCATTGCTGGTAAAGGCAGTCAGCACTTAACGACTTAACCTTCTTTACGGCTGTACTGTCTTTAAAGTACAAGATGAGAATGTGAAGAGATGAAACAAACCACAAAGACTAAGCCTGTCATCCTGTGTTGCTGCACTTATCTCTGTCTCAACTCCTGTAATCTGATTTCAAAGTCCAGTTAAATACTACAACAGGTAAGTTCAACTAAGCATGGCTTAAGGTGGTTGCTGTTCGGAGACCAAATAATACATCTGGCTTCATCTCTTGCCACAGACATAGAGCAGAATACCCCAGAAACTTAAAGCAAGTTTGCTATGGGGCTTGTTCGGGCATTCCTTTCCACCTTCTGTATCTAGACTTCAAGTGAGAGGATGTCAAGTTTTAATGAAACTGGGCTCATGTGACACAAATAACTCCACTGAAGCCAATGAAGCTAAGCTCTGGGAGATCAAACTCAGACTGTTTTAAGTATTTCTCAATATATTTGTCCTTTTGTCAGCCTGTTTTTATGGTTTGAATCATTTGGTTGTGGTTGTACATACTCTGAAAGAGGTGCAGGGTAAGCAATTTGTTTTAATGGAAAAAAGGAAGCTTATGATGACGTAGTGTTATCTGTAGGCAACTTACTTGGAATAAAGCAGTTTTAACTTGGTTACTTCAATGCTGTACCTGAACTAGGAAGAAAACTCAATACAGGAGACAAGAAATAGAACAGAAAAGGTCAGATTAAGTAAAAGTTGGTAAGTGTGCCATGCACTAACCACTGGTACGGAGAGTGGGTTATGCACATGAAACTGAAGACTGAAGTACATCGGATGGCAAAAGTCAATGCCCATAGAAAGCTGTTGTGTCTGTTAGCACTGGGGAAGAGGGTGAGTGCCAGGGGATGCTAAATCCCTCTGTAAACTTGGTAATTCAGTGGTGAGAGAAAAGAAACCCAAGGCAGTGAACACTGGAAAGCCTTTAAACAGCCCATACGTGCTCTGGTGGATTCTGAGTTAGGTGTGATCTTTCAAAGGGACGATCTAGGCATCACCATGGACAGCTTGATGAAGACACCTGCTCAATGTGTAGTTGCAGTCAAGAAAGCGAGTAAGGTGTTAGGCTGTATTAAAGACAGAATAATATGGAAAAGCATTACAGCATGTATTTCTCTTAAAGAGATCCTCAATGAATATTTGCTCTTTCATCAGCGCCTTTAAAAAAGTGACAAGATTAGGAAAGAACGGGGAGGAAAGTGGTAAGAGAATGGCAGAAGCAGCTCTTTGTAGCTGGAAAGACATTAAGACGAAAGTCATTTGTTTATCAAAAGGGAAAAAGGACAGATGATCTACATCCTTGAAGTAATTCTCTTTCTTACCATATAGCAGGATATTTATCTCAAAGTCATTTTAAGCCACCTACAACTCTCTTGACCTCAATGTCATTCACCATCATCACTAAAGTAGTCCAAAAAGCTCCCTGTGTTATTCGTTAATGCTTGCAATTCAGCTGCTTCAACACTCCTCTGAAGCAACTGCAGTAATCTGTTGAAATTTAGCAGTAATCATTTCTGACAGAGCATGTCATGGCTGATGCAAAGGAACAACTGTCTTAGAGCTGCTGCAGTGAGAAAGCCGTAAGAGAAAATAGCTGCCAGGCCTCACTGCTGGCCAGTCCCCACCAGAGCTGCAGTCTGCATGCATGCATGCCACCATCGTGTTCTCTGCTTCTCCAGTGGAGGCCCAGTGCAAAAGCTGAGCAATGAGCCTTGTTTCACCATTACAGCAGACAAGGGCCTGTAGTATTCCTGCTAATCATTTCTTCATGTTCCTTCAGCTGCAGTTAACTGATGAACAGGAGGCAAGTGGATAGGGTAATCACCACCTCTGTATGTGTACACCTTCCTCTCCTGCCTGTCCCTCTCAGCTCTACCTTCTGAGCATTTCTTTGTCCCTTTGACAGAGGCCTCAGCCATGGGCAGCTGTGTCCTTCTGTTTTAGTTCATCTTCCTCCACTGCCTGCCTCAATAACAGACTTTAAAGTTTCAAAGATTACTCTCTCTCCCGTTTCCATTGTACCTGCATGCTGCTTCAACACAGGAAAGGATAAAGAGCAGGACAAATGTGTGCTTACAGTGAAAGAAGACTACTTTCCTACCACAAAACACCACTTAGGACCCTGACACAAATACGTACTTCCCAATAGTGAACATTTCTAGTTGGAATCAACTTTAAACCAGCCATGTTATAAGAGATGGCTATCCACTGTAAGCAGGATTTTATTTCAGATATTGGGTTTACAAGATAGAACAAAACTGATTTCATGTATTCCACATAAAACCCAAAAAGCCTTATATTAATATACCATTTGCGTTGCACAGAGAATTAGACAAAATATCAGTTAGATGGAGTGCTCAGCCTGAACCTTTTCCTTACCCATACATACCAATTACAGAATGCTTAAATAGAATGTATTTTACATTCTGTAGAAATAAGCCTTTCCCAAAGTAGTATTAAAATAACTGTAATGAAAGCTAATATAAAGATCCTCTAATGAAGGCTGTTAGTCCTCTGCAGCACCTTCCAGCAGTCCCAGCCCTTGACAAGGAGCAGCTTTAGCCTCACAACACCCCTGTGAGGTAGGTGGTTGGGGTTTTTAGGTACAGCTGGGGAAACTGAGGCAAAGGGAACCTAAACTGCTTGAAGTTAACACAGCAGCTCAGTGGAAAACCAAGGTCAAGTCCCATTCTCCTGGGCCCATAGGCTTCTTCTCAGTGCATGCAGTCATTTTAGACGATCTTTCTTATTCTGGTATTCCAGCTGAACTACTTGTTCTGATGATTCATTAACACTGTTAATTAACGTTTCCAATAGTTGTATTTTGGCATAGCAGCCCCTGAACTTCATCAGCCTTGCTGTACCAGCATACATTCTAAGTAATGAACATAAGCCCATGCTGTACGTACCATTAGAAGATGCTTCACAATAAAAGGAAGTGTCGTCACAGCAATCTGAATCAGCATCTCAGCTTTTTATCACGCAGAAGCAAAAAAAGAGTGTTCTTAAATATGAAACAAGGTTTTTCCTAATAAGATTGCTGAGCTATGTTGGAATTTGTCCTTTCTCTGTTCTCTCCACAGGCAACCCGTTAGCTTTGGACCAGTGCAAAACTTTACCTTCTCTCTGGACAGGTATTCCCAATCTTTTTCTTTAAAGGGAAAAAAGAAAATGGGATGGCTTCCTGAAGTACTGAACTCCATGTTGCCTCAAGTCAGATGGATCTGTCACTTGTGAAAGCAAGCACTTCTACCCAACCACTTACACTCCACTCCCTGCCCCAGGCTCCATCTCTAATACTATCCTTTAGGAAAACCCCCTTCCCAATCCCTCTCTTAGCTCCTGTTCTATGTGCATAATTTCCAATCTGCCTTACTTAAAAAGAATTAAGTCTCTTCCTTCCTGTTCAGTTTCACTTCAAACAGAACACGGCAGAACTACACATGGTGCTTCAGAAGCCGTACTCCAGGTATGATAGTTATAACTTATCCAAATCAGTGTTAATAGACTCCTCAGCTGTTTTCTGCTGCTGTTTCTTCTTCCATCAGCTAAAGCAGGTTCTTGTATGAACCTGGACACAGATGAGCCACCCTTTTAACTTCTTACTCTTCAGAGCTCCTTAGCAAATACCCATCAGATTTCCTCCCCCTTTGTACATACCTGATTCATCTCTCTGAAATGTAAATGGCATGTTATTATTTTTGTTCCGTTCCCCCAAAAAGCCCCAATTTGCCTTCAAACTCAATTTGTGAAATTAAAAGCTGAAAGCAGAGAGGGGACAATTTGGGAACTCGGTTACAGCCAGGTGCTGAAACGTGGATTGTGGCTCTTCATAAAGACTGAAGTACTCAAGGTGGTTTTGATATATTTAGTTTCTTGGACCTCTGATACGAATTGGTAGTGTAAAAGAGGAGGTATTCATTTTTCTGATCGTGTCAGTATTGGACAGAATAATGTATTAATACCTTGGAACTAAGCACCCTTTAAGCACATGAAGCTGTATTACTCCAAAAACAAACCATCTACTCAAGTTAGTTATGGTATTTGCCAGAAAACCCCAAGCAAGTTTAGAACTACTCAACCAGGCTGAACTTAGACAAAAACAGAACCTCAGCAAGTACTGCAAAAGCTCTGATAAGCAAACTCCAAGATGTGCAGCCCTATCACATTTTTATGGTGTTTACCTGACCTAAACAGCGTTGTGAGAGTTTTCAAGAGCCAGCACGTGCAGACATCAGAACACTGGTGTCAGGTCTGTAATACAGTCTGTATCATTAACAATTCAGCTATTCCCAAGTTTTGCAAGGGAGTTACTTTGGACATGACTGGTAAAGGTAATTACAAAGACAAAACTGAAGGAGCAGGAGATGTTTGCTTTTTGTTGTTAATTCCTCTTCATTTGAGAGTAAGATTAAACATGGCACAGTGAAACCAGGGGCAGCGGGGGTCAAAACTAATCCTCTTCTATGTTTACCATCAGTTCAAGGAAATAGAGATGCCAGATTCCTACAGCAAGCATTGGGGAAGTCCAACCTTATTAAAAATGAGCTAGGTTTTGGCATTTTAACATGCCGTAAATGCAGACTGCATCATCAAGAGTTGCAAACCCCAACTGTTCCTATGTCTTTAGGTACTGGACATTTAAATGTTCTACCAGCAGGTCAGTAACTTCATGGCTGTATTTTCATGTCAGAGACTAAGTAAAATGGAACCTTGAAGTTAGACACTAGCAACTAAGCCACCACAAAAGCATGTTACAGGTTCAGAAGCAGTGCACAACAGCATTTTACTGACTGGTACCAAGAATCTCATTTCTACAATCCTTCATTTATGGAATGAGCCTTCAAGAAATATTCTGAAGGAATGACACGGACAGTCTCAGCGTGCCTCAAATGGATGCAACAACAAACCATGTAAAGTTGGACTTCAGAGTCTCAAAAGCATACTGAGCTTCCACAGAGGAATGACTTCCAAGATTTTAGGCATGCAGAACAATTCATTGTTACACAAAGATACTGACAACCGTTTTTTGCTAGTTCGTGGCTGCGATATTTAACATGAGAAAGTTTTCAATAGTTTAACATTCTGTGCTATGGAAATTGCTGCATTTTCTTTCTTTTCCTTGATGCCTCCAGAAAGAACCTGCAATGAAATGCTTAAGAAAAGCTCCCCAAAGTAACAGCTCTCGTTAGCAGTAGCTGATGGACTCTGGTGGCAGCACCCATCCAAGAGGTTTTATAGGTTTATTTCATTCTTTGATTTAGCAGAGCTACTTTCAAGTGAAAAGCAAATCAAAGCTTCATTCACACTCAATCCACAATCTCAGTCCAGTCATATATGGTGGGAGTAAGAAGACACTGACAGGAAGCAACTAAACTTCTCTGTACAAACAGAAGTCATATTACAATGCACTGCTATAAGCTCTTACACACAGCCCTGACCATAAGGCTGACTACCCACTTCATGGCCTGTCCCTGAAGAGATCCAAATGCTCTGTCTCCTCAGCTGTCATAGCTAGAACTAAAGGTAAAGATTCATTAGACTCCAGATTCCATATTTCCATTTTATTTGATTTGAAACTGTTACAGGGGTTTCTTGAACTGCCAGAATTCATGCTCAAAACCTCAAAGATGGTACAATGGACAGTCTCATCTACCCTTCATACAGTAGACTAAAACTCAGCTCATTGCTGATCCCAATCCCTTTCGAGCATCAAGAAAAGTGTTTTAAGCTTTCATGTTTCTACCACATCAAGCGACTTGTCCATTTACCATGAATTCCACAGAAATCTTTAGTGACAAATCAACAGTTTTGCTGGCAACAACATATTTCAAGGAAGATACATGGCTCAGAGTCCAAGGTATTGGTATGAGTCTTTCAGTGAGGTTTTGTTTCCAAATGAACTCTCCAACTTTAAGGATAGTCTCTTGAGCCCTCTTTAATAGCAGCTTCTAGCAGAAGTTTTAGAGACAGGTAACTCTGCAAGGGCAAGGCTAGTTTTAGTCTGTGCACGAAAGACTCAGGTGAAGCCCCAGCCCCACTGAGGTCAACAGCAAAATTCCCATTGGCCTCAGAGAAGCAGATTTAAAGCAAGTCAGCAGTTAGTCAATGGAAACCCTATGAGGCGATTCCTGCACTAACCTCATCTTCTGCACATACACACAACTACCGCACGAGCCAACAAGTTTTGTTTTGTTCCCTGGTTTTTCTTGCCATTGGCAACTCCTATAGGTGTTGGGTCTAGTTTTTGGCATTTACTCTGAGAAACCTCAACACTGGAGCATGCCACTGTTTTACTTCATTTTGCTTCTGGTGTAAGAATTCAGAGAAGAGAAAAGCAGTTACAGCAGGATGCTTTTGGTACTTGACAGGTTTGGTTCATCAGATCAGTGTTGGGGGCAGTGTCCTATATTCTTAGTGTATCAGTGCCATTTTGCCTACTTCCACTCAATTAAATCAGAGGTGAAAACAACTTTAAGAAGTCACTGCCTTCCATTAGTACTAAACTTCCCGATTTTGAATAAACAGCATTTGAGTTTTACATAGAGGATTTCTGCCTCAAAAAGCCTGCATGCTTCACAGAAGTAGCCAAACAAATAAGGCTTACCAGCTCTAGTTATCCCTCTGCATACTGCGTTATTCTGGTTATCACGTAACCATTGCCCTTTAACAAACAAATCACTTTTTAATATCCCATTTTTAAAAGCCAAATTCTTTATCTAAAGAGTCTGGATACCTCTGTGTAAAAAGAACTCTTAATGCTGTAGGGCAGGAAAGACAAACCTCATGACAAAAGCCAAAATAAACCCTATTTCACTACAACATCATTACTTAAATATACTGCAATTTGATATCAGAAACAAAGCAGGCATTTCTTTGTGGAGAACAGGAAAAATATAAGATGCTTCAACAGACAACTGTGAAAATGGCTAATGCAAACAGACCATTCAAACCCATCGTTCCTCCAATCTGATAGTGAGTTTTAATTTGTTTTGCAGTTACTTCAGTATAGCTATCTAAAAAGGTAAACAAACTACAGCTCTGTTTTACTTGGGTAGCATGAGTGGTATTGGTACGCTCCAGAAGTCTCTAGTAGGCTATGGCTACACATGACAGGATTCCTCAGAAGGGGAACAGAATACGTTTGTCATTTAAGGTCACTTAAATCTTTGTTATAGCAAATTGGAACCAAATGGCTGACTTCTGCAGGATTTCTGACAGGAATCCAGTAGAGCTGGTTTCAAGTTTCAGATGGCCACTAAAACAGCTGTAACCTTCTCTTCCAGAAGTTGTGATCCACATGGTGTCCACAATGAGTGCAGCAAGTCTGAGGTAGTCAACCTTTACGAAGGCTCAGTATCTGAACATAAAAAGATTTTGAAATGACCACTGGCTGAAGGTATCTTTCTGAGCAATTAAAGAACACTGATGACTCTTGTTCAATCATTTACATTAATCTGCCCCATTTCCAATGGAGAAGTTGTAACATATAACGCTTCCATAGCAGAGGAGAACCACACACTTACGTCAAAAGTAGTCTGCACTTGCTGCAGTAGATCCAGCAGAAATAAGGTGGCATGTTCATCATAGCCGTTAGCTGTAGTTTAGTTACCTTAGTAGAAGGGTTACCAAAAAAGCATTCCTTAATTGTAATGTGTATGCAGCTCTACTGATCCCCAAGCACAGCATACTGGTTGTCTAGCTGAAGTTTAAGTGCCTGGTTCTTTGAGACCTCATCCCTACCTCTAGTTTTGTGTTTTACTACTTCAAAGCTCTTCTCCATTTCTTTATCCCTAAGGGAAAATAAATGTAATCAGTAAATATCTTATCACTAGCTTCTGAATTGTGAACTTCTAGTCTACTTCCACCCCAGCCCAACAAAACCATTATGAACCCAGAACACTTAAGGTCTAAAGTTTTAACACAGCAGCCAAGCATTCCCAAGCAAATCTTATAAAACCTTATCTCCAGAATAAGCTCATCACCCACTACAACTCAGATCACATTCCAAGTTTCAGTATTAACATTCTCAAAAGTAACTTTAAATGCATTTATGAAAAGTAGGTTTTAGAAGGCTAGAATGCTCGCTCAGAACGTCCTCTTAGCTCAATTTGCGCCCTTCAAACCCTAAAGGAGCAATGACAGCACAGCTCATTTGCCAAGCAGACAAAGCCACACAAAAAACAAGGGAAAAAATAAACCCCCCAAAAAGCCAGAAAAATCAAAAAACCCAAGCGAATTACGTACTGGTCTAGCTATATCTTCTGTAGGGAATAAGGCTGTGAAAAGATGAAGACTCTAAAGCAGGGTGAGTCTCCAAGTCTTCAGCACCGCAAAAAAAAAAACCCCTTCAGCAAACTGTGGCAGCTCATCATTGTAAACCACAGCTCCAATAACAGGTTTATTGATTTATATTGGTATTAAATCCCATTCCTCCATTTAAGACAGAATCTTATTCATCTTCACATCTCTAATGAGAAGGCAGTGTGCTCGAGACATCCTACTCATGTCTAATGATGGTAGTAACACAGAGCCTCACCGTGGCTAGTATCTCAGAGAAACAGATGCTACCATTGCTACAGCAATATTCTGTTTCAGGAAAACCCTTCAGCAAGTCAAAGATAATAGCCAAACAAGACTGCCTGTTACCTTTCACTATGAAGATTATTTTCATGGGAAGCCCTTCCTAGAGTTGGAAAATCCTGTCTCCCATAAATAATTTTTTTTAGTTATTTCTTTCCTCTCTGGAAAGATTCAGGCTTAAGCTCTAAACCTTAGCAAGAACTTAGAGAAGGCAGTTAAAATGCATCTCACAGGGGTATACTTACTTTCGACTGTCTACAAGCTTGGCGGTGGACTGCAGTGATGGGAACTGTGTATCACTATAGATTTCTGGTGGTCCTTGCTGTGCTCTCCGTGGCCTGCCACCCTCCCTGGCACCAGGAGGCCTGTATACACCACCAGTCTGAACTGGTTCAGGGGCTTCTGTAACTGGGTATAAGAACAGTATTTAGATGAGAAATTCGTGTTCATATTTGGAAAACACAACAAAAAAAGAAAACCAAAACACAAATGATAAAGAATCTTACAGGTATTTTTGTGCACTTTCAAAAGCTGTGGAAGCAAGGATTTTGGACATCAGGTGTCACCTGACTTAACCTATACTTAGTAGTCAAATTAAAATGTGGCTTCAGTGTACTGCCTCACAAAGTTCAAGGAACCAAAACCACTGATGAGAACTTCATGTTTCTTACCTATTTATTAGCAGCTTATATTTAAAACTAGAGATGTAAATGCATAATTATCTATTTGCTGAATCTTACTTAAAGCACCTCTCCAGATGCAGAATTCCCAAATAGTTCATATTTAACGTAACAATCTACAATGAAGTAACTAATTAATTTTATCTCCCTGCTTGCACAAACAAGAGAAAACACAGCAGCCCACTCTGCAATGAGTTTCTCCATGGAACAGAATAGTCTGAACTCAGATCACATTTAAGTAATTTATCTCCACTGAAGTCCTATCCCAGTTAAAGAATCAATTTTACAATGTCATGCTCTCTGCCCTAGAGCAGATTTGAAAAGCATCCTACCAACTACAGAACCCTACCCAAGAACTGCCATCTACACAGCAGATATTGGCTAAACATCCACTTGATTGGCAAAGCAGTATTTCTGGATCAACAGAAATGCTTCTAACAGGTATTTTGCAGACAGCAAAGAAGAGAGATTGCCTTCAGCCAAAACCAAAAACACTTCCACTTGTGTTTTCTTAAAGTACCTGACAGCGCTATCAATTCAGTTCCTCAACTTCCTTTACAAGAAAACTTCTCTTCCTAGTATGTCAATCAAGCCACTGGTATGTTAGAACATGCCTGAATAGGAACTGTTCCATGAGCCCTACTTTCTGTGGAGCTTAATTCCACCTGATATGCTTCTGGTTGGAAAAAGCAACAACTCTGAGTTAAATTTACCAACTGGTTCGACGACAGGTGCCGGCGCAGGAGCTGACTTGTTCCAGGGACCAGATGATCTGTCTACACCACCACCAGTCTCCTCCCAGTGGTCACCATGGTCTTCTCTTTTTTCACTTTCATCGTCATCTTTTTCATCTTCTTTTTCACTAGAAAAGAGCAATGATAAGTAGCCTTTTACACACAGAGGTTTAAGACTCTCCAGAGGCTACAAAACCACCAGAGACAAGACTTCACAGCTACTGCACTGAAGATACTGGGTTTAACCAGATTCCATTAGTCCTGTAACCACTGCACTGCCATTTCCACCTGAACAGCTTCTGGTACACTGTTACATAACTTGGCAAGTGAGAAGGAAAAAAGTTCTTAAAGAAGAATTTGAACTGTACTAAGCGACCCAAATAAACTGGTTTCTTATTTTGAGCTTCAAGTTGCTTAACACGACAGTCAAGCATTTGGAAATGAGGAGAAGCTAACAAAAGAAAGGGCTACAAGTCCTGCTTTCATAAAATGCTTTAATCAAGAGGAAGAAATTATAGAACAATAGTGAGAGAAAGCAAGTCCTGAGCATCCCTTCCCTATAACCACAATCAACTGAGAAACATTCATATTGCCCATACCAAGATAATCTACTAAGTCAGTGCTGTTTGGCTGGACTTTTAAGAGGAAATCAAAAATAAACCACAGACAGAATTACTCCAGTTTTTAAAGAGAAATACACTGAAAAGGCCTAACTATTTTGACTATTCTGTTTTGCACAGAAACAGTCAAAAGACTCCAAGTACGCTGCTAAACAAAGCTGCCTCAGAAAGCTGCATGGTGTAATGTGACAGAGGTACAGGGAGAGGCTATTAGAAAACCAAAGCCAGTCATCTGCATCACAGCACCAAAGTGGGAATACAGAAGTTATAATACACTCATCATGACTGGATACGTTTTCTGTTTAAGTAATCAGAGAACAGTTAAAAAATACCTGTAGTTTCTGAGAATTAAATGGCCTTTTCTTGTCCAAACAGTAACAATCACAGTAAGCTGGACGAAGAACCTAAACACATCACTATCCTATTTTAAACTCCAGTCAAAAGCAGATGCCTGCAGGCTAGCTAGAGCAGAGCAAGCACACACATCCCACTCCCACCACAGGCTCCGTGGCTTATTTTCAGCAAGGAGTTCTCCTGAGCTGGATAATTTATAACCTCCAGTGGGTTCTCTTCCATTACTTCTCCACTCTTCCCTTGAACCTACTGAGTAGCTATAAAATTCTCGGGCAGAAGTTTCCATGTGCCTGAGAATGTGCCACAGCACCAAAAGCATCCAGAATGCAAACAGTACCAAAAGGCAGTGAAGAAGCGGTGCAGTTGTCACCTATCTGTTCAGACATGTGATTAGCCACTTCAATGGAATGGCAGGGCATGGGGTTTTTTGACATAAAAATGCAATGGCTCAGGAATTCACTCCCCAAACTGAGATGCTGAATGGATTGAGTCATCTACCCTTACAGCAGTCCAGTGTTTCAGTGGGAGTTACTGTCCCGCACTCCTCCCTCAGAAAAATTCCTATTTCACTATCTTTACAGAGGGCAATGTTAAGCACTTGTAATAAAAACCTGAACCCCAACCAGCAGACTTAGAGAATCCACAGAGATACAGAAAATAAAGAGAACATTGTCAGAGAACAGTCAAACCTCAGCAAACCTCTGCATTAGTAGACACATATCAAACCTCTGTTTAACTGGACTCCTGGAGGCAGCTCTGAAAAACAGTTTTTAGGCAGAGGTAATGATTACACTGGAGAGAAGAATTAACAAGAGAAGTAGTACCTTATCTGCATGGACTGAACTCTAAGACCACTATAATCAATTTCTTCCTTTTGCTCAAACTCCTTCCAATCATCCTCCTCCTGTAAGAAAGAAATACAAGTTGTTAACTTTTTTTTTTTTTCACACTGAGAGTAGAAGACTGTAAGATAATAAAAAGAAAACTAAGGGTGAATGTGCAGTTCCACGGGAAACCGATCTATGTGCACCACTGCCAACAGGGAAAGAATTCCACTCCCTCCTCCCCTAACTTACCATATGTGAAGCATTTGTGAGTTGACTCAACTCACTGCCACAGCTAAGAGATGCTCCAGCAAAAACGGTTGTGCAAGTGAAAGAAAACCACATCATGTCACCAAAAATCCAGTGGGAAGTCAAAGGGCAGCACAGGACCAGGAAAATATAAGGGCAAGACCTCTCCCTTTACATAAGCGTAAGCTTCTGTGACAGCCTGAATGCACACAAGGCTTTAGATTTACTTTTCCATTACTTATTTCATGAGCCAAACATTAAAGGACGTTTGGAACAGCTTACAGTGGATTTATGACAAAGATTAATATTGGTACATTTGACTTTTTCACATTCACAACCACATTTACAGCCTTTCGTGATTTTTTAATAGTGTTTTTAGAATAGTAAAAAGGTCAGCTTCAAATCCCACAGCAATCTGAGCACATAAAACAGTGGAATACAAGTCTCTGGAGAGCACCACTTTAAGGTTTTTAAACAGAAGTCTGATTACGTGTTTGGGGAAAGCAGGACTCACCTAAGTGGGTCCAATTTTGTCCTATTGCGCTATCAGCAGATTCTGTGGATAAGGTAGGCCAGAAATGGACCAGAAGAGTAGATCTCCCATGTTCCCAGTAACATCACTAAGACATACACACTCAACCTAATTAAAATTACTAGGCTTTAACTTCACTTAACCATAATTCTTACACTCTACATGAAATGAAGTTTTATTACTTCAAATATGAAGACCTAGCAAGCAAGGTCTGCCAATGGCATGGCCCCCTTTCAGCTGGAAATACAGCTTCTTTCAAGAGCCCTGTCTTAAGATCTTTACATTATCAACCTCTAGCAGGAAAACTTCGACCTGCTTTAAAACAACAGCAGAAGCAGAGAATGACTTGATGTTATTGCACCATCTGCTGAAGATCCAGTCTTTTGGAAGAGTCTAAGCCTACAGCTCTAAAATCTCTTGGATTTCTTATATCCCCATCTCCATGGAAACATCACTGTTTCCAAACTAACGTACCTTTCACATTAATGATCTTTATCGCTATTTCAAGTACAAGCTTCAAGCAAAAACATGTATTATTTTACAAGCAAATGAGCAGCTAAAGGGTACCACTAACCTTGGTCTACTTAGGGAGCTACTGGTGGTGTCAAGCTCCACAAGTTAAAGAACACTGGGAAGTTGCAGTGTTGCTTAAATTGGTTAAGATACGCAGCATGGCCAGTTGTAACGCACTAACTCAGCTATGAATACTTAGGCTTCTCTCGCATTCCCGTTGTTTCACTGTAATGCGGTACAGAAAGGACTAATGATTGGCACTACAACCCTTGCTGACAATGGGGAAGGCAACGAGCTCGGCGTACTTTGCCTGCAGAGCCGGGGGACCTTATCACCGAGGTCCATAGGCCACACACCCAGGTGGCCTACAGCCGTCACCTGATCCAAACCTCCAGTTCCTGCCGCTACCATGAGTCGAGACCCAGAAATAGGAGCGGGCTGGGCAGAACCGAAGCAGGAGACCGGGAACCGGCAACCTCCCACCGCCGGCAGCGGATAAGAGGCCGGGAGCTCCGCCAGGCCGCATCGGCCCCGGGCGCCCGCATGGCCGGGCGGTGCCGCGGGACGGGCACTGCGGCG
>JASSUY010042688.1:0-16196 GCA_032466535.1 Forpus xanthops
CCAAAAATCCAAAACACAGTGCTACACCAGCTACTGCTTAAAGAAAAATGACTGCTGCTGCTGAACCCATGACAACTAGTTTCTGCGAATCTTGGATGCCAAATGACTGGTTTATCCTGAGTAGCTAATATAGGTCAGGGGATTCACAGGTGGCCATTTATTTTTTAACATTTTAAACATTTGTAAGACGCACATAGCAAAATTTGCCAGTGTTCTGACATCACCAGTACAGCCAAAATCATGTGAAGCTGAGCTGTTTATTGTTAACAGTCCTGAGGGTCGTGAAAAATTGAACCTGAAAACTTAAAATCAGGTGTATAGAACTAAAGACTACTTCTATGTCTTCTCTTTCTGTACCTCTAAATTATGGCTAGCAGTGTTGTTGAATTGTTGTTGATTATGGAGAAGATTCTTTCTTTTTACTATTTGTGGAGCATTGAAATATTAGAGGAATGAGTGCATATGCATGTTTATGATACCAGACACCTAGGAGTAAAATAAGAAACTATAACTGCCTTTTATACTAGGTTGTTATGTAGCAAATATGCATTCATAGTATTGAAACTGGTGCTACAGTTCACGTATGCAAAGGCACAGATTTTTTTCTTCAACTTTTTTTGAGTCTGTAAATTTCACTGAAGTTATACTAATCTTGGAAGTCCTCATTTAGATACGGAGTTGTTGTGGTTCATGTCATAGAGGTGTCAAAGAGGTTGGTTTTGCCCAAAGGTTGTGCATTTAGGCAAAGGAATGTCATAGACAAATTGTGTTCAGTGAAAGGCACTAGACAGGTATATTTCCCCATAACATACTTGGGTGTATTGCTTGGAGGTACAGGGGTGCTATTTTATTCCTTAAATATGCATTGGGCACATCTGTGTGATTTTTAGCAGATATAAGCTCCTGCTGCCTGAGCTTGAAGAAACTGGGAAGATACCTGCCTATGGTTAGTGTAATACCAAGACAGTGTATTACCTGTGACTCAGCGCCATGGTAACACCAGAATACGATTTCCAGTCAGTCTACAACACAGACATATCTCACTGCTAGTAGACACAGCTTGCAACTTTTATTGTCATTAACATAGAAAATATAATGAAAAATATTTTATTAAGAAAAAAAAACACAACAACCAAACTTGTTTTTTAGGAAGCTGTGACAATGATCTTATGGATGAGTTCTGAATATGTGTTTGTGGGAAAAGACATGCAGAGTTTAGGAAAGAGCTAGTGTAACTGTAGAGTAATAGAAAGAAGCCCACAGTACTTAAACCTGGACAATGCAAAACCTTCTCTTTTTTATACCTCATAGAGTGAGATGGTACTGCTTATTGGAATGGGTGAGATTTACCTTGTTCACAGCCATAAACCTAAACATTCCTTGGAAGTGTGACTGACAGTTGAATGTTTATTCCTGTACTTTCCTACCAATAAGAAAAGCATAATGTTACTGAGCATCCTGTATTGATAGGTGTCTCAGGAGTTGTGCCGCCTGAGCACTTTGTCAAAATAAATCAGAAAAATTAGTGTACTGTTGCTCTAAGAGTAGTAAAATGCTGGCATTGATGATTGTGGCTGTTCCATCAGATACCTGACTGGATTGTTACTCGAAGTACTACGTTGTGTCCCATGTGTTAATCTACCTGCTAAGCTATAGTAACTTTTCTTTTTAATCACTCATTTCTGTGTATCATGTGGGCTGCATAGGTTTTAAATAGTGGCTAAAAAAAACTGATAAGCCACCATTGCTCATTTTGTCATGTTACCATAAGCAACATCCACTTGGAAGTCGCCAGCTCTGCATTCATCAGCCCCTGGACCTATAACAAATACAGGAAAGCAGTGATTCCATATAAGCTATATAGCTAAACGAGGTAGGAAGATGCAACTGCTGACTGTGCAGATGCTGCCCTTATCTCACCATGTACCAAAATCAATCTATGTATTGTACCCAGAAAGAGAGGATAGAGAAGAGCTCTGAAGCTTTTTTGAGTGCTACTACTAACCTAGAAAGAAAACTCCATGACAGAATAGTTGCCATGCCTGTTTGTATTTTTTGGGGGTGTTTTTCTGTTTGTTTGTTTTATTTTTGTTTGTTTTGTTGGTTTGTATGTTTGTTTTTGTGGTGTTCTTGTTTGTTTTGAGGGTGCTTGTTTGTTTGTGTTTATTTTGGTTTTACTAGATGCAGGAGATGCTGTTTTCCTTCTTTAGAGGAAAGGCAGATCAGCTCTGTGGGGGATACCAGTCTGAAGTAGTTAGGAGGTCCCTGCAGGAGCAAATTGCATTGCAATTACCTGCAATCTGTGTCTATTACCTGCATCTATACTCAATATCCTGCTGGGCTTAACTGCTAAGAGAGTTGCTTTCCTGTGTGCAAGTAGGTGCTAAATATTTTCAGTTTGTGGGGCTGGAGTTGGTGTCTATGTAAACATACGTTTGGGCTTTTGGGTTTCAGGTCTTGGGCTTCTGCTTTTCTCTGCAACACTTCTGTTTCTGAGTTAGCAAGGTTTCATATTCATTTCAGAATAAGAAGGAGCTTGTGTACACTGAAATCACAGAAGGGCTGTGGAGAAGAATCTAGTCTACAAGTCCTGGTATGAAATTCTAAATATTTTCCTTGGAATTGAGGTCACTGTCTGCTCTGGTAGACAAACTTCACTTAGCATGAAGTATAGCATGTAAAATAGTTCCACTGAGTCTCTGCTGGACAGACAAAGATTACTTCTTACCAGAAACACTATGTTTAAATGTGTTCAGACTAGCATAGTTCCTACTCTGTTATATATGGTGGCCACTCATATTTTTCATGCTTTATCCAAACGTTGAAGTATCTAATATGTAAGAAAATTTGGTTGCATGAAAACTAACCAGTCAGGACATGTTTCTAGTACCAGAATTATTTTTTTTGCCACTGTTAGAAATGTTTTGAGTGTGATTCTTTTCTCCTTAAGATATCATAAGGAAAATCATATGTAAGTACTTGAGATGTAGTCTTCCATCTCCACAATATGAACTCAAAAGGCAATTAATTATCTTAATACTGAAGATGGTGAAATCTTTCATGCGTTTAAATAATGCTGTATCAGTATTCACCTGGAAAATACCTTGGTCTATTTCTGACTCCATATTTCCAGTGAAGGCACTGGCAAGCATTCCTGCTAATTTAAGGGGCCAAATCGTTTATAGTTATTGTGGGAATTCTGAATTTAGATCTGTGAATTTGTGTGAAGCAAGAAAGAAAAGGTTTTTACCTTGGAGTATTTAAAAACCAAGAAAGCTTATTTTAATTTAGAAAACCATAATTGCTCCTTTTCTACTTCTGTAGCATTATATTTGCATTTTTTTAAACTATTAATTATTTCCGGAATTTGGCTATGTAGAAGCTTGTCAGGCTAACACTGGGTATACTGGCATTGCAAGTTGACTGGCTGAAATCAGTCACCTAATCCTAGAGAAATTGATTATTTTTTTCTAATGTAGATGGATTTACTTGTACAACTTCAAAAGCTCTCTCTTTGTAAGTGCAAGCCAGAAGACTGGAAGGTCACCATATATGTTTTCTAGGCCCATATCCTAGGTGCTGTTATCAAAAACCCCAGTCTGTTGTATGCTGAACTAAAATTCAAGTTATGATCTTACTGTTGCTGAGTACTGACTTCAGCTGGTGTAGAATGCTGCAGCTAGAAGTTTGTTATTTGTATTGTCAGGGCTACCAGAAAAAAGGTCAGGGAGCAGAGAGAGGAGAAACTCGTTGCAAAAGTAGTTTAACTTCATGACACAAAGCCCTGAATAAGGACTAGTGCATCAGCAGAAATTAAATGGAGATATAATCTGGCAATATTCTTAAGGTAATACAATTGTGATTTCCCTACAATGGACATTTGATTAAAATGCTAGACTAGAATACAATTTAACTGCAAATCAAAAAGGCATCACAAAGGAGATGGAAGCCAAAGAATGCATATAGGAGGGCTAGGCATTCATATCCTACCAACTCTCTCCTCCCTTGAAACCACAGAAATAAGTATGCAGTGTTTAGGTGTTCATGAGGAAAACAGTGGGAAAAAAACCCAGGGTGGTAAATTCTAAAATCAGTATATTCTGTATAAATGTAATTAATCTGCCTAACATTAGGTGAGTTCAAACAGAAGTCTTACTCACTTCCACAGGCATATTCCAGATCTCTCTAAGGTCTGAGGTAATAAAATAGAAGAATAGGACATACAGCAAAAGAGAAATCACTATGTAAAAACTATTTGTAGGTTCTATTTACTGAGTGCCGTATTCTTTCCTCACAAAGCACAGACTTCTGAAAGAGTTTTGAAGGGTCATAGTGTAATCAGCTTCCAGTGTCAAGGGGAGACAAAAGAATGTAGTCTTGGATGAATGGGTAAGGGGAATATCAGGCAGTTGTCGAATTACATTGCTTCTGTGGTTGTTAATGCTGAGATCACTACTCAAATCCTGAACTTGAATATGGCAATTGCACTTCAAGGAGGATGCACAAGAAGTGAAAAGGGTACATAGGAGACTTAAAGAATGATACAGGACTTGGGACTCATGCATTATCATGAAAGACTGGGGCACAGCTTAGTAAAAGTAAAGCAGTGATGGCACTTCCAGGCATTAATCAAGCTATCCCTTAACATTGTCTTTGGTAAACTAAATGGGAACATCTGAGATAAAGTATCTAAAACCAAATTGTTCAGTCTTGCAGATTAAAAGCAAATCAAATTACTGTAGTTTAGCAAATCTGGTAATAAATTCAGACTAATTCAGGCTACAATTAAACATTTGTTATGTTACTATTTGTAGCTACTAAAGATTGAGGTAGATTCCTCAGTGCTGGTAATCTGAAAATGAGAAGGATGATTTAGTCAAAGTAATCTGTTAAACTTCAGATGGGTGTTGTTACAAGTAAGTAGGTTGGTGGGTTTTATTAAATGCAGATCAGACCAGATGATCACACTGATTTTGTTTTTTTTTAACTTAATATGTATTAATAGTAAAGGTTGTGCAGTCAGTCTTTACTGTAGCATTTGGATGTTTAATTATACACAGCCCTGGCAGAAAATATTCTGCACGCAATTAGCTGAAATTCTTCAGAATTCAGATTGCTAAATCAATAAAAGCAGAGTAGAAGGATATATATTTTGAGAAGGTGGTAGGATGCTATTAGATGAGAAGTTTTGAAGAACAGAATATCTAGTGTGTTTTTTCAGCACTTAATAAAGGTATGACAAGGTCCTTTGTGAAATACATGATTGGTGTTTTGTGGTGGGTGTTTAAAAAGTATATGGAAAGTAAAGCAGCAACTAGCCCTATAAAAGATAGCCCTTGCATACAAGGGAGAGCTATGTCCTGTACTTGCATAACATGTTGGTCTCAGAGTAGGTTAGATATTCGCTTGGCCATCTATTTTTCTGTAGAAATGCTGTTCCCTATTTGTTCTGTATTAAATACTTCTCCATTTATATTTTTATATTCCTTAAAAATAAACATAGAAATTATGTGTTGTTTTAATAACTGATAAAAGCAAACTGGCCAAGGTGCAGAATGTACCAAGATCGGCGTTCCAGAAGAGTTCTTTCTCAAAGAAGAAAGCCAGACTTGAATGAATGTCTCATATTTATTTTGCAAATAATAAGGTTAGAGAAAATAAATCTTCTGTGGAAGTGTATGCCTTTGCTTCCCTGAGGTAACACAAGAGTGGGTGTTGTGTGAGTAGAACTAACAGATGCTTACATACCCTAAGAAGTCAGGATTCCTATCTTTCAGGCTTCTTCTCTTCTTTTTGGCAATTTTTTTTCATACCACTGCTTATTCTCTTCTTTTTGGCAATTGTTTTTCGTGCCACTGCTGATAAATATTTTGTTATAATTGATGTGCAACCTTGTTAATAACTTCTTTAAGTCATCTTTGTACTGTACTGTATGTGGTGTGCAAGAAAGAGCTTTGCCTCAGATGTACAGTAATCTTTAAGCCCCACTAAGAGGTACTCAGTTTGCTGTAGCAAGTAGATTACACTAGTTCTGTAGGCACTTCAGTGTTCATGGCATTTTTCATATGTGAGACAGTGACGCAGTGTTTATTTTTAGAGTCAAAAGCCAGAACCTGAAGCCACAGATTCAGGTACCCCTAAAGTGAATAGGGAAAATTGCTTGCAAAAACTTCTAACTTTTGATTTTTATTTTACCCATAAAATTTCTGTATGAAAATCTACTGGTAAGGGGTTTTTAATTTTTGGTGTAATATAGCATTTGTTGCTATATGGTTCTTTACTATGAATGCAGTAAAAGCAACAAGTATCACTG
The DNA here is from genome assembly GCA_032466535.1 of Forpus xanthops. Taxonomy (NCBI): domain Eukaryota; kingdom Metazoa; phylum Chordata; class Aves; order Psittaciformes; family Psittacidae; genus Forpus; species Forpus xanthops. The sequence goes on from JASSUY010042688.1 coordinate 6,314, forward strand.
AGGTGGCACCCCAAAATACTATCATTTTTATCTAGTATATTCCCATTCTAAAACATTTAAAGGTCAATACCTTGATATAAACATCTACCTGTTATGAGATCATGTCATTATTCTGTATGGCTTCTTATTGCTGTATAAATGAAACATTTTCCAGCAGTGTACCAAACAATGGGCCTAACATCTGCCACATACTTTTAACTCATCCTCTCCCCAAGGAGAAAAGCATGTGCAGTAGATGGCCATATTTTGGAGGACTTTTTTGTTTATTTGGGGGCAAATATGTTGAAAGCATTTATGTTTACAACACATAATGAATGTATAGGGTCACACAAAATTCTTCTCTTTAAATTCTACAAAGTTCATAAGTAGAGAACTGACCTTCTCTACTTATAGGACAGTTGCCTATAGGTAACTGACCTATAGGCAAACTGCAAACTGAGCTGGGTACTGCCTGACACTCAGCCCACTTCCACATTCTTTCCGTTGCTCAGAGGTGCTGGGTATGTCATACAATGCACATCTGTATCTGGATATGGAGAAATTGGGACAGGACACATCTGGTTGTAACACAGATACAGACTTAGTCATGTCACAAGTGTGCATAAATCCTCAATACCTACTCACACATCACCGAGCAGCACAACGGGAAGGTTGGATGTTACTAATTTGATTATGTGGGTTGACCCTGGCAGGCATCTTAGCATCACAAGCTGCTTGCTTACTCACCCTTGACCCCCAATAGAATGGGAGAGAGTAAAGGAAGAGTTAAAAGCAACACTGGTGGGCTGAGTTACAAAAAAAAAAATAACTTGTTTAATAAGTGGAAGATGAGATGACTAGCTAGCTCCCAGCCAAAAGACAGCTAACCTCCCTAAATTCCCCTCTTCTCCCTCTTTATGGCTGAATATAGTGTTATATGGCATGGAATATCTTGTTGGTTAGTTCAGGTCATCTGCCTGTTTGTGTTGTCTCTCAGCCTATTGCACATCTCCCAGTCTTCATTGTGGTGACTAGTGAGAAAGGGAGTAAGCCTTGATGCTGTGCAAACACTGTTCAGCAATAGCTAGAACATTACGGTGTTATCAGCATTGTTTTGGTCACAAATCTAAACCACAGCACCATATGAGCTACTATGAAGAAAGTTAACTCTATCTTAGCCAGGCCCAGTTATTTAGAAGGATGACCTAGGAATGTTGAAGACTTAAACTGTGAAAACCTATAAATAGCACCAGAATAGCAAAATAATTACCAGGAAGAAGAAGAGAGTCTTTTCTATATATCCTTAGTGCTTTTGAACACATTTTAGAGTTCTTACGGTGGAGGAGATAATGAGTGTTTCTAACTCAGACTGAGAAGGGAATCCACACCTCAGTGATATTCAAGGTACGTCTTTAAGTAGTGTGTCGCACTGAAGTTGCGTAAGACTTGAACAGGCAAAATAAGAATTTAGGTTTGTCTTGGAAATGAATTTGTACTTAGGTCAGTAAGTGTTCTGTTTCATTCCTTTTACTGAAGAAAACAGGCAAGTTATACAGTTGTGTGCATTGCATAATGCTCAACTTTCTCAAACTGGAGTGTTTATTTTCTTGTGCAGGAGTCTTTTGGATGTTTTGCCTAAATGTCTTATGTTTCCACCTACTCCTGTCTAACATAATGCATTCCTTTTATAGAGAAATGAGATCTGAAAGATCATATTTGGCATTAGTCTACTGAGAGTTTTACAGGTTTACTAGCTGGCATTGATGTTTTGGGAATAGAGCAATAAGGTTGCTGTTATTTTTGTTGATATGGAGTCTGTAGGGATGTAAGCAGTCTAGCTTTCCTCGTGAGCAGTTTTCATTCTATGACGATGTTTGAATATTGTGTGAAAACCTTATTCTTTCCTCATCTCTGCTCACATCATTAGTGAAATGAGTCACTGTACTGTACTGTGAAAGTAAAAGAGTTCACTTGAATGCTTATGAAATAGGGAGGTACCTTAGACAAAGTAGAAGGTTCTTAGAGTATATGATCATCCTGGATTTGGGAAGTGTGAGGAAAAGACTAGAAAAAAGAATGGAAAATTGAAATTTTCATATGAGCAGTTTCTGCCTGTGCAGTGGTCATCACAACCTAATCAAACATAACGAAACATCCATGGGATTATAATGCAAACTTTGTGGCTTCAGCACTAAGAGAAATAATAGAGCTCAGAGGAACACTTAAGTTCTAAATAGCATCCCCGTGCTTCCAGCACATTTCTTAATAGATAACGTAGTGCTGGAATTTTCTCACATAGAAATGCTTACAGGACTTAGAAGTGATGCTGTGTTCTCCCAGAGTTAACACACCGTGGACCCCAGTGGTATTCTTTATTTGACATCTTCCCTCCTAGTTATGGGGAGATTGTGGTACTTGTGCATGTGTGGAATAAGAGTAGTTTAATCTAACCATGAGTTAGATGTAACCAAGAGTAGTTTGCTTCTAATGATGCTGCAGTGCGTACAATGATGGGGATGTTATCTTTAAACCTTGCTGCAGAGTATATGTCTATGCTTGAATTCATAGTAACATTCTTTTATATGGAACTGAAAATACTTTTAGTTAGTTACAAATATAAAGTGAGACAGTATTTCTGTTTCAGCAATTGTTAATATTAACTGCTGCTTTGGAAATAAGTGTAACTGTGCATTTTTATTTCCTTTCAATAATGAATGTGTAGCTGTGAGGCACTCTATCTATACTAGATGTGTATTAACCAACAACGTCTTCATCACATCACAGAGGTAAAACTATAATTACTTCATAGAGACATAAAAAATAACTTGTTTCAGGAAGTCACAAAGTTACTGTAAGGGATTAGGCTGTGCAAACAGCAATATTCACATTCATGTGTTGTTTGTTAACATGAAAAAGAAAGATGGGTTGATGGGTCTGATTCTTTGTCATCTTAAGTGGATGTTTACTCTTGCTTAAAACTGAATGCAAAAATGCAGTTAAAATACAATGTTCTGTTTCACTCCCATTCTGCAAGTGGGTGAAATTTATATCTATAAATGCACAGACACATATTATATAAGGGACGGAATTGTGAAAAATCCAGCTTTTTACCTTCAAATACTTTAGCTTGCAGAATGTTATACTTGCCTCCATATGCTGAAAATTTGCGACTTACCATTTAATTCCCTACCAGTCCTGTTCTAAGACAAACCGCAGATTCTCTTCATTATTTTCAGGTTCTAGGATCAATCGCAACATGAGGCAATATGTAGGTTAAGTGTTCAATGTGGCTTTTTTTTTTTTTTTTTTCAAAATAACTTCTCTCATCTCAAAGACTAGCTGTCTGGTTTAAATGATGGTCAAATGAACAGTCAGATGAAGAATAGTGTTGTGATTAACACGTTGTATTGGAATTTAAGAGTTGGAAGTTTAATTCCTAGGCAGTCATATCTATCTGTTTGGCTGACATTAGAAATTTATTAGGAAACCAGCTTAGAAATATTTTACTCTGTGCAAAATAGGCTTAGTAATGCATCCAATTCTTTGCACAATTTAGATTGGAGACTCTCTAGACCAGATGGTCTCTCAAAGGGTATGTTTCCACTGCAGCTGAAGGTGTATTAGCTGAATAGATATGTTTGCACTAAGTGTAATCTTGCCGGCTTTGTTAAATAGTAATAAAAATAGTGTGAGGTTGTTGTCACAAAAGTGGGATCATTACCCTGTGTGCAAAATGCCAGTATACACACAGAGTTGAGGTGTTTTATTTTCAGCTATTTCACAAAACAGGGAGCTAGGTGGAAGCTCCACAAAGCTAGTAAGCCTTAGTTTTTTTGTACATCAGATTACATAACTTTCAGAGAATTAAGAAATTGCTTTTCATTGGTCAAAAGTTGCCAAATATATGATTAATTAATACTCCATCTTCTATTAGGGAAATTGTCCTCGCTTGCAGTGTAAATTAGTACACATGCTCTTTGACACTTGTGGAGGGGAGCAAGCTTTTTTGGTCCTGAATTGAGTCAGTGGTCAAGATCTGCCTCTGACACTACCTTTCACTCAGTTACTGTTGTTTCTTGTTGACTACTTGTTTTTCTATTATTTATTGTGTCTTCAGCACATTCTGGTGCAGATGTTCTCTTTTTATCAGTCCTTTAGCTGTTCTTCCAAGGTTAAGATAGCAAGGAGTGTATTGGTTATACAAAGTCTTGTTCTTCTGAGTGATGTTGTTAATCAGCTAGACACTGTTATCATCATGGTCAACTCAATTCTTACTCTACATCAAGGTCACTCAGTAAATGGGACCCAGCTTGCCCTGGACCCTTGTGTGTCTAGATTATGCTTATGTACATTCTGTATATTCACTTCCATAATTACTGGAGTTAGCTAAATTAAAGAGTATAACTGCTTTTCCCTGTGAAAAGAACTGTTTTATCTTCATCAGCTTTTAGTTTATTTCTTTACTAAACTCTGCAATTGACCTTTAGATTTTCTTCTGATTTATTCTCATGTAGAAGCATGCTTTTCCCATCCTCCATCTTCCTGGAGGAGGAATGGAGGAATTATGAGGCCCCCCTTACCTCATAATACAGGTTCTTTTCTTACCCACAGAAGACTAGAAGGCATACCTCTGTGGCTGCTTTGCTCAGCAAAGCTGTTTTACTGGGGAATACTAGTTTTCCCAGAATTCTCAAGAAGTATGATTTCCTTGGTGCTTTAAGAAAAGCAAGAAATAAACATAATTAAAGCTTGAGTAAATGTAGATTTGTACATATTTCTCTACAGCTAGGTAGTGGTAACACATAGCCTGGGCCCTAAGCAGTTATTCTTATTTTCATCCTGATCCACCACTAAGAGCCCATTTCCTGCATGAGTTACCCACTTCAGAAATTACATTCTCCTGTATGACAAGTAGGCTATAGGTGTTCAAAGGCCAGCTAGTGCTGATGGAGTTCTGTACTGTGGAAGGACATACTCTACGGTTTGTGATTGTTGGGTGTACATTTTCGGGAAGGATTCAGATTCCTGTTACATGCGTAACATAGAGTAACACATCTACCCCAAAGCTATAATATTTGAAAACACAATTATTTTTCTGGAAGCTAACAGGCCAATTTCTTCATCAGATTTTGAGTTAAAATTTGGTGTCTCTAGGAAATGTAGCATCCCATAGAAGCAGAGGAATGTAGAAGGGACAAGAGAAATGGAAAAGCCTGAATGAAGGGAAAGAAGAGGGAAGCTGGGACACACGTGAAACAGCTATTAACCCAGTTTAATGGGATTGTATTTTGCTATTATGCACTATGATGCACTGTTCCGGGAAGATCACTATAATGGTAAATCTATCTTTAAATTATTCAGCTTGTACAGTAGATTGTTCATAATTTAAAGTTTTTAAACTCGTCATGGAGAAAATGGGAAAAGACACAGAGGTGCTGTGCAATATAGTGATACTAATCTGTAATGATTTTTAGGAAAACACTGTAGTTTTTGTTTAGTTTACATTATGGTGCTCACCACAGTGGATCTCATATGATAATGAAGACATGGAGTTGACAGAGCAAGTGCATGCTTGGGTGTACCCCTAGTACACATGCTAGTACACAGTCACAAGGGACCAATGTAGTGGCTGTGAGACAAGACCTCAGCATTCACCATTGCATATGTCTCTGATACAGCTCAGAATCAACTGGAATTACTAGCACTTTCCATTCACAAGTAGCCTTATCCTAGAACTGCATGTAGCGAGCGAATTCAAAAGCTATTATGGTTGGTATTTCACAGAATCCCAGAATGACTGAAAATCTCTGGATGTCATCTCTTCCACTGCTTCTGCTTAAAACAGGCTCAGCTGGAGCAGGATGCTCAGAACCTATGAAAATCATCAAGGATGGAGACTCCTCAGTTTCTCTGGGCAAACAATTCTGGTGTTCAACCAACCTCACAATAAAACCAGTAAAACATTTCCTATGTTTCAGTATGTGTTCACTGTCTCTTGTCCTTTAACTGGGTGCCACTTGTTCAGTGTTTGTTATTCCTCCCTCCATCCTCCATCATGAATTTATAGTCTTCATGTGCTAGACATCAGTCTGCCCAGTGATCTTTGTGGCCCTTCACTAAACTCACTCCAGTATGTCCATGTCTCATTTACTGGGAATCCACAGTTGGAAACAGCATTCCAGATGTGTCACACCACCTCTCTTGACCTACTGGTAATACTCCTCGAGATGCATTTGAGGTGACTGGTTTCTTTGCAAGGGTGCATTGCTGGCTCATATTTTTTCTTCCAAGCCTGTCTGTCACCAGCATTTACTCATGTGGGAGCTATTCCTTGCAAGTACAAGACTTTGCATTTCCCTTTGTTGAACTTCGTAAGACTCCTGTAAGCAGATTTCTCAAGCCTTTTGTTGTCTCTGAGTGGTGACACAACCATCTGATATATTAACTACTCCTCTCAGTTTTGCATCATCTGAAAAAATGCTGAGTTTGCATTCTGCCCTCTCACCCAGGTCACCAATAATAATGTTAAGCCCTACTATCAGTACCCTTGGGGTACTCCCATAGTGACTGACCTCCAGATGGACTTTGTTGCTGATCATAACCTTTAAGCGCTTTGTATGATAAAATTGTAAACTGAGGGAGAAAATAATGTGGTAGAGTAGCAGTCACCTTTCACTATTGTCAGTATTTGCATCTTGTCTGATTAATATTACTGTGTTCTATGGCTTTAGGAAGAGATATTAATTAAAGAAGTAGGGATCTTCATCAGCTTTTGCCTATGCTAAACAAATTATTTACAGTATTCTTGTAAGTGGTTACAAGTTTATTATTTTTTGGTCATTAAGTACCATTTAAGTTGGCTCCTGTTTACACCATTGCCAATGGTTTGGACAATAACATCGTTGAGAGGTCACATTCATAGTGAAGATATTTGTCCTAAAATTAATAATATTGATCTTACTAGTAAGTAAAGTTTATGTTTCTAAAGATTCAGACTGGTGGTCATAGATTCCAGACAAACTTAAGGGCTACTTTTTCCTTCATCAGGAAGGTGACTATGTGTAATCTGTCTACAGCAATCCAATATACTTGCCAGTATACTCTTCTTTATAAAACTCTTTGTTATGTGGTTTTGTTAACACCACATTAATTGTACCAAAAATTGTAGTTTTCAGGAATATTATTGAATCTCTCTGTGCTAAAATTCATTAGTTTGTTCTTATTGAATGAGGGACACTAACATAAAATAGGATTATTAGGAAGCAGTTTCAATACTTCACCTTGAGGGTTTTCAGGTGTTCTTGCATATTTTACACTATTCTCTGATTTACTTACTTTTTTTTAAAGGACGGGTGAATTCCTTCACTGGTACAAATGTGGAGACCAACTAATGCAGTGAAGAAGTTTGTACCACAGACTTAAAATACAGAGGATGAAAGTGTAAATTGGCAGTCTGTGTTTGAAAGTATCTCTTTTTGATGTATTTTGTAACAGTGGTTTCTCTCATGATTTCGGTGACTTGCTGCTTAGTGGAAGACATAGCTCTGAAATGCACATTTAGTTCCTGACTGATGGTTGTGATGGCACCAGTGTTTCTGACAGGTTTAGAAGACAAGGATAAAACACTAGACAGCATTCCAGATTTCTCAGCAGGAAAATGTAAATCTCCTTAATTTTATTCCTCCTGAGCTGTGGCAACTTAAGGTCTTGTATTTAAATGTGAATTATTAAATAGACAGCATGATGATGACAGGGGAAGGCTATGTGTTATATTTATCAACAAGTTCTCCTAAGCCAAGTACTTTGTCAGAAATTCATAATCCCATCTATGGATTTGTGATAAAGAGAAATAATTTTAAGAGTATTTTGCCTTTTATTCATTAAGCCCTACGAAGGGTATTGGATTAGGGAATGGAGTGAGATTTGCCATGTAAATTGGTAGGTGCAGCCTTCAAAAAAGCTTTAAGCCTCTGGAACCTAGATGTATCACAGCACTGAAGAAAACAGTCACTTCTAAAAAAATTTGGCAAAATGTATAGATGTTGTAATAGTATAGAATGGCCAGACACTGTATGAAATCTTTAGCACTGGTTATATTTTACTTTATAAATACAGTCTTGAAATGTATTTAACAGGCATCTCGGTTCATTATCAATTGTGAAAATTTTTGAAAGTGAGAAAGTTTTGGGCTCGTTTTATTTTGGGGTTTATTTTATTGGGTTTTGTTTGTTGGTTTTTGGTTGGTTTTTTTTTAATGTGTTTATACTGTAAGAAAAATAATGCAGCTGGCAACTTGAAGCTGAGGTATTATATCTGAGATAAATCTTATCTCTTAGAAACTCTTAGTGTTTGTCAGTGACTGAAGGACTTATAACTCTTGCAGTAGAGATTAGAAATAGCAGTGGAGTATGAAACAATAGTAAAGAATGATACATGCTCTCTGCTAATCTTATATGCCTTTATAAAATATAAGGAGGAGACTTAAATTTATAGGTACACTGCTGCATGGACTTAGGTACTAAGCTTAATGCAAGTAAGTAGTCACTCGCTTTAATGAGCTGGATTATTGGCATGCATAGCAAAGCATGAATGCTAGTGTTTATAGAATCAGGACCCAAGTATAAAATACAAACATGATTCACTTGCCATTTAAGTATAGGTATAGCTGCAAGACAATGTAGTGAATTCATCAAAAATGTGATTCTTGCTGATAGATTTTTAAGGAGGGAATGTTTTTTCTAAATATAAAGCAACAATCTTAATAGAATTATCTAATTTGAGCATTTGTCAGACTTTTTCAGTAAATGCCATTAGATACATAAGGACCAAACCAGACATCACTTTATTATATTCAAACAACTATATCTCTAGAAGGGCTTTGCCTGTGCTAGTGTCCTTAAGAACTGATTTCTTAGACTCAAGTGTGTGTGATCTCCTGATGTATTGTGTATGTTTCTTAGCATTGTCTTCTTCCTACAGAATTTTATAGCAAAAGTAGTTCATGATCCTGTCTAGTTGATGAGAATGGACAAGCTAGTAATATGAAAATGAAATTCTGTAGACAGTGCAGGTTTTTAAAAGCAGGATTCTGTATATTGTTTGTATTCTGGGAGGGACTCAGCCCTGCTCTGTCCAGAGCCCAGAAAGAATGTCCAAACTGCCAGAGCCTAGTTGGCTAAAAGCCACATGATCTCATTAGCACAGTGCTGAACCATGAATTTCCAGGTATTACAAAACAGAAGATCAAGATGCAGGGATGATAAACATAGTCTCACAGTTTTTGGTTGATTTTCTGCTCGATCTGATTAAATGCACATCAACTCAGAATATGCTGTTTGCATGCAGAGTCTGAAGGCCATGATTTTGTAACTGCAGAAGAAATTCCAACTTCTTTTTGCATACTTGAGAATTATCTTATATACTGTACATCTTTCCTTTAGAAGACTCTGTGGTGCTAGTGTCAGACACAGGCAACATTTATGCAAACTTTTCTGAACCTAAACATGTACAAGTCCATGGGACCTAATGAAATCTGTTTGCGGGTCCTGAAGGAGCTGGCAAATGAAGTTGCTGAGCCACTAACCATCATATTTGAAAAATCATGGCAGTCAGGTAAAGTTCCCGATAACTGGAAAAAGGGAAATATAACCCCCATTTTCAAGAAGGAGAAAATGGATGAGCCAGGGAACTATAGACCAGTCAGCCTCACCTCTGTGCTTGGCAAAATCTTAGAGTGGATTGTCTTGGAAAGCATGCTGAGGCACATGAAAAACAACAAGGTGCTTGGTTTCAGCATGGCTTCACTAAGGGGGAATCCTGCCTGACCGATCTGGTGGCCTTCTATGATGGAGCTACAGAACTGATGGACAGGGGTAGAGCAGTTGATGTCATCTACCTGGACTTG
>JASSUY010042689.1:0-38428 GCA_032466535.1 Forpus xanthops
TCCCATGGGTTGAGATAAGAACAGTTTAGTAACTAAGGTATAACACAAACCACTACTGCTACCACCAATAATAATGATAAGAGAAGCAACAAGGGAAGAGAATATGACTGCTCACCACCTGCTAACTGATACCCAGCCCAACCTGAGCAGTGATCTAACCCTTCTGGGTAACTGCCCCCAGTTTATATAGTGGACATGGCATGCTGTGGTGTGGAATACCTCTTTGGTTAGTTTGGGTCAGGTGTCCTGTCTCTGCTTCCTCACGGCTTCCCCTCCTCCTTGGCAGAGCATGAGACTCAGAAAGTACTGAGTACTAAGCAGCAACTGAAAACATTGGTGTTATCAGCGCTGTTCCCAGGCTGAAGGTCAAAACCACAGTGCTGCACCAGCTACTGAGAAAAATGACTGCAAGTGCTGAACCCAGGACAGGCCTCCACAAGGAAAGAGAAAGAGCTAGTTCTCTGACCAAAAGTGTTTCTCATGCTGCCAGACTGATCTAATTGTATATGCTGCTCTCTTGTGTTCTGTCTGCTCTCTTTTTCCCTGAGCCGCAAGTTCCTAACACCTTTGTGCCTGCTCTGGCACTTCCCACTTCAATGTTCCTTCTGCAGTCGCTAACCAAGGGAGGAAGTGTGCTGAAGCATCTTGGAAAAGGATCAGTGAGTTCTGTGGCTAGCACTCTGTGATTGAATGACAATGGGTGCCTGTTACGGAGGTGGTGTGGATGGCCACAAACAGTTGTTCTGTTTTGGCTCTAAATTTGAACTGTTTAGAGAGTGAAGAAAAGTTAAAATTTCAAGTAGATGTTTCTGCTTCCCTTGCCTTTAGATCCTTTTGTTCTCTTATTCTGGAAAAGCTGACATGAGTATCTTCAGGCTGTGTTTTAGTACAAGAATCAAGTTCAGAGCTTTAGCTGGTAAAGTGAAAAAGTTGTCAGTAATACAGAAGGGAGGTATTGGATTTCTTCTAAACATGCCTTGTTTGCTCAGGTACAGTTGCTTCAGTGTTCTTAACCTGTTGCTCGTGACTGCACCACTCCTTGAGATAATCCTGTATATGTTTTTTTTTTTTCTTAGGAAATATTTTCTGAAACTACTCTAGCAACACCTGTTATTTTCTTCTGTGTTTCTTCTAAAGACAAATAGCATAAAAGTATTCATAAAATGGCAGAATCTTTGACTCTTGACAGCTTATAGCACCCTTGGTGCTCAGTAATAGTCATGGTGGAGAAGCATTCTTGTGCATGACGATCTTGGCACTTTGAACTTTACTGAAAACTGTTGATTGAGCTGTAGCGACTTCTGTTATGGTAGAGCTAGATTCATGTTTAAAAAAGTAAACTCTTTAAGAAATTTAATACCTTGACAAAAACCAAATGTACATCTCTATGAACATAGAAAGTGAGGAAGTTGGATACTGTCTTCTGATCTTTATATGTATTTTGGATACTACAAGGCTGCTACCACTTGAAGATGGGAAGAATAGGGAGGGAGAATGGGTTTGGCAAACACTATTAGATGTACAGGCTCTTTTATTACTTTCTGGTAGTTGATGTTGTCACCTATTGGGAGGAACTGCTCTGCAGCTGTCCTTACCTCATGAAAATTTTCTGAGCATTTACTAAGTGAACTTTTGTAGCCTACTAGGAACTTCCTGAGTTAACACATCTGGAACTCTTTCAGGACAAATTGTTGTTTCTACAACAGGCTCTTTAGCCAGAATGATTCATAAGAGACCTTAACTTAGTCTCTCAAAACAGCACGAAATTCCCGTAAAACCCCAGAGCAATAACCCGATGTACTTCCACAGGAGAATTTCAAAATAGTATGATGTTAATGGCTACATGTTTATTTCAAGTGCGTGCATGACTCTTAAGATCTTGAAATGCCTGGCTTTATTTATTCATAGATTTTAAAGTACATTGAGTTGCCACTCATGGAAAACCTGGGGGACATAAAAGATGACTCCAAAATGATTTCAAATGTACATATGCATACATTTGTGTACAGATGTATCTAGAGAAGGGTATAAAGGGTAAATGAAGGCTACATTATTGATTGACTTCAGAGTTAAATGTTGATGTTGATTTCAAAAAGTTGGCATAATAATTGAGGACTTAAGTGAACAAAAATGAACTAAAATGTGAAATACCAGATGGGAAGCCATGGTGTTTTAAATCCAGATCAACTCTCCTTCCCCCCCCCCAAATCCTCAGGGGCTGGGATGAATAAAGGGAAGCAGCCGAGGGGTCATCACTACTGTGCTAGGTATGCTTTCTAGTTTTTAAGATGGTCCTAATATTGGAAATGAAACTTCTGTTGAAGCTTTTATAGTAGTTAGTTTGGCCTTAGAAATCTTCTGTAGTAGCTTGCTTGCTCACTGTGGTTTCAGGGATTCCCAAAGGAACAGTTTGTAGCAGCAGCCATGGTAGTAATAGTCTGAAAGCTTGTTTGTCATAAAGCCCTCTGGAAGATGTTTCCAGAAAGTTTTGATCTGCATAATTAAATAACATGAAATGAGTTCATAGTTACATTGGTTTGAAAGGACTTTCAGACAAGCAAAACAAGAAAATAATATTCTTTTTTGTTACAAACATTAGCAAAATATTGATGGTAATAAATTCTTTTAGTAATTTTAAAGTTTAATTGTAAATTAAAATTGTGCCTATGTATATATATTTTAGCTTGAGGAAAGATGACTAAGGATTGAATATAACCTGCTGTCATTTAATTTTCAGATGAGCAAGAGGATGAAGATGCCATTGTTAACAGAATATCGTATGTATAGCTCTTTTAGCAGGTTTTTTTTCCCCTGTATATATTGTTATAATAGGAATCTTTTATTCTTCCAAACAAGAAACAGTATATTATAAATGTGACAGCAAATAGATTGCTAGAGGGCAGAAGAAAAAGATTTAATCAAGTGGTGCTTTGAATTGTGAAAGGCATGACAAGAGACAAGACAGTTTGGTTTAGGGCTTTTTTTCACCTGTGGCTTTCCTGATAAGCATGATGTTGGCCAGAATATTGCATGGGCACCTGAGACAAGAAGCGGAATTCGTGCAAGACTTCTGCAGCTAATTTTCGATCTCTAAAATGTAGGTGTTTATATGCGAGGCAGGTGTTTTAAGTTCTCACTGTAGTTGATGGAAGTCCTATCAAGGGAGGCAGTGGATCCTGGAAAGAAAGTTATCTCACCCTGAAGTGGACATCTGTATTTGATCATTTAAAATAAAAAGCTTAAAAAAGAATAGCAAATGGAAGGCAAGCACTTGCCAGACCTGCTGGTCTGCCAGCAACTCATCTCCTCTTCCTGTTCCTTTGTAAAGCTAGATATTAATCTCTCTATTATAAATATGTCTGAAAATCTACAGAACATCTGTGAGCTGTTGCTGCCCTCTCAAGTTACATGATTTGCTAAACCATGTGGAGTTGCTTATTTCAATGTTCTTAGCTCTTCTGTGGTGGCACTGTCATCCCTTTGGAAGGAGAGATCATTGAGTGTTTTATTGATTTGTCTTGTACCCTGGGAAAGTGCCGAGAACATTGCAAGCTGTTCACTTTCAGTTGTGCATTTGTGGCAAGTTTCAGAGATGTACAAAGATGATGTAAATCTTAGGCACACTTCTCTCACTAGTGTCTGATAACAATCTTTTCTATGAAATTGAATTAGTTGCTGCCACAAGATACACTTCGCATCTAGAGACCAATGCATGCTTTTAAATGCTATGAGGAAATGATTCCTTCTCAAGTAGAGAAGCATCTCCCCTGTGCTTTTAAGACTACAAGGAAGGCTCTTCTAAACTGAAGATTTTTGTAGCAGCTATGGTCTTAGCCTGGTTTTGAATTTTTCAATATTCAAAGAGTCTTAGTCTTGTTAACTGTTATCTCCACCTGCACATCTGTTTTGTAGTTTAGCTTTAAAATGCAACAAGTATCAGTTGTAGACACTGTTTTTAATGTGAAAACAGTGTAAGACAGGATTAGCATTTCCACAGAGTAATAGCCTTTCACTAAAACTGTTGTTATAAATAAAAAATGCTTCTTGTTCAATCGGCCTGAGCTTTCTTGTTCCTTAAGTGTGCATGCTGTTTCCGAAAAGCAATAACTTTCAGACATATGCAGATGGATATTTCTTTGTGTAGCTTAATTGTCAGGACCTTCCAGGGAGTAAATAAACTACTGTATCACCTTGAAAGGCCGCAGTGTGTTAGGCTTCATAATTCTGTCTTGGAATACTTAAACATCCTTAAATAAAAGAAAAAATACCACATAAGCATGTAAGAGTATCTTTTTTTTTTTTTTTAATAAAATTAGTCACTCAGACTGTAAGTATTGTGTGAATGAACAATGGATTTGTAGACTAAATGAAAAATAAGGTCTGTATAAGCAGCTTACTGGCAATCCTGTTGTAGGAAGAATCTATTTAAGTTTATCGTCTTTTGTTAGAGAATTTTGAGAATTCTATTGTAGCATTGGGTTAGTTCTGCAAGAATATAATTTTCATTTTTTTTATTTTTGAAGAACACAGTTTTATTTAATGTCACAAGATGGCATTTGTTATAAGTTGTATTTGGGATTTGAAAGAGAAAAACCTTAAATACTTCTATTTGTCTGTATTGACTTCATAGCTATTGGAAATCCCCAGCCTTTTGAGATACTTGGAACCGTACTCACTCTTTAGGAATTGCAAGCTGCCCTGACTTTAAAATTTGTAAAGAGAGTATAGAAAGTAATTTTTCTTTTATTTTTTTTTTCCTCTTTTGAGTGTGTGTGTGTATAATGAAAGCTGAAATAGGTGACTTAAGGTATACCGTGAACTCCAGTAATTTAATGTGTGTTGTATGACATTGGAATTGAACATATGCAAGTCCCAGAGAATAATTGTGGTAGTTGGTAAAAACGAATTATTTTTCCTGGATTCTGTGAATTATTTGGTATTTGAAATATGCTTTCTAGAAGTAAAATATTGTGGAAATCAGTTTCTCCTGCCCCTTTACAATGTAAGAATGTGTTGCGTTCAGACACTAATTAATAGGTAGGCTAACTACTTTTTTTCCCCTTGTTCAGAGCATGTTGGTGGTAACAGTGGTGCATTTCTTTAAATTTCAGGCTGTTCTTGAGCACCTTCACTCTAGCAGTTTCAGCTGGTGCAGTCCTGCTTCTACCTTTCTCAATAATCAGCAATGAGATCCTGCTTTCTTTTCCACAAAACTACTATATTCATTGGTTAAATGGCTCACTAATTCATGGTTAGTATTCAGCATAATGTAATTAAAATGGATGTCTTCGTTATACATGCAATGATATGTTCTTATTTTCAAACTAATAACTCTGTTTTAATCTAAGATGCTAATTGTGTTTTTAACATGTTATTGGCTGGTTTTGCTGCTGTGCGATTTATCACAAAGGTCTGTCATGACTGTTTTGTTGCGTGGGATTTTTTTTTTTTGTTTTGCTTTTTTTAAGAATTATGCAGACTTCATAGAATTAAACCAAACCCACTCCTATAAATATTAGTGTAGAGTAAAAGCTACTAGAAGCAAACTTAAAAACACATTGTCCAAAATACTTACTCATGTGTTAAAGTGGGATTCATAAAACTATCTTTATGATGATACTTGTAAGTTTATTCTCAAAATAAAAATTTGTTTCAGGAAGCTTGCTAGCTGTGAGCAGTTGGGATTGGATGGTTAAGCTGTTAATGATGTATTTGTAAATAAGGAAAATAATAGAACATAAATGTATTGAGTGTGATAGAGGCACAATAAAAATAAACTATTTCAAGGAAAAGATGCAAGAAAAGATTATCACTCATACTTCCTGCAGTGATGCCTTGATGCCTGGCAGTGAGTTTTGCATGCCTTCCAATATTGGTTAATATGCCTACAACTATGTTGTGTACAATGTATACTAATATTTAAAAATCATTTGGACACTTCCATGTGTCTAAGGGAAATAACTGCTGGAGACAGGACACTCTTTAGTAGGTTTGGCTTGAGAAGTGGGATCGTATCTGTGCTAGAAGAAGCAATTTAATTTGGAACAAATAATTTACAAGCTAATAGTGCTTTCCTTTTTCTGTTCTTGTGAAGAGAGACTAATTAGACTTGGGAGGATTTTTCTCTGAAAAATGTACACTTTTTGCTAAATGTTTAATACTTGCAGAGAACTAACAAATTTCGTGATCCCTATTGCAAGAGTGTGGCGGTTGGTATTTTTTTGTTTTAAGCTAATGTGAATAGGTGAAGACAGGAAGTGATGCGTGTTGCCTGTCATCTTTCTGAAACAGGTTGAGTGTTTTTTGTGCTATCTGGACGGTAAAAGAATTTTTTTCTTTTAAACCCAATGAATGAAGAAGGGTTGACTGGAGGTGTGACCCTGACCAGTGATGGAGTAGTTTAAGACCTCAGAAAAGTAAAGAAGGAAAACAGTAGAATGAAGACATTAGATTTTGAGAGAGTAGACTTTGTCCTCTTCAGTCAATGTGTGTATGGGACCTCACTGGAGAATATCCTGAAGGCAAAGGATGCCAGGAGAGATGTTTACTTTCAGGGATAACCGTCAAGCATGATAATGTGTACCTTGGAGTGCAAGGAAATGAGCAGGTGTAGCAGGAGATTGACTTGGCTTAATAGGGAGCATGAGCTCAAAATCACAGAAGGTAAAGTAGGGATGAACTGCCCAGGAGGGGTGTTGTAATATATCCTGGGTTAATATCCTTGTGTGAAATTAGGGAAGCCAGGGCACAGCTGGATTTACTACTGGTGAGGGGTTTATATAGAGCTGGCTTCTTCTCTGGTATGTGCAGTGAGAGGCAAGAAACAATGCTTGCAAGCCACAAACCAATTCTTCACAGCAGGGATGGTTGAACACTGGAAAAAGTTGTCCAGAGAGATCTAAATCCTTGGAAGTTTTTTAAAACTCAGCTGGCTAAACCCCTAAGCAACCTGATTGTGCCCGCAGTTTAGCTGTTTTAAGCAGCAGATCAGACTGCATGACTGTAGAAGTTCTTTCTAGTTGAGTTACTCCAGGTTCTGTTTTGTCACACATCATGGGGGATTGCTAATTTGTGCCAAATTGCTACTTTGGTGTGAGACACATCATCTACATGGAAAAAAAAAATAAAACAGTGAGTTCTCATTTTTCACAAGGATTTGGCTGCTCAGATTTATATTCTTTACTCCCAAATATGAAAAGAAATATTTATGGAAAATAAACCTTCTGTGTCTGAATTGACTTTGAAAAAATGGCAATCAAATATTTTAGAGGGAGAAAATTTCCATAATAGCTTGAGAAATTTTTACTCTGTCAGTTACTACAGCCCTTGAGAAAACTTAGGGTAATTAGGAATTTGCTTGTAAAAGTAGCTGTTGCATAGGAAGGTGTTCAGATTTCCCAGTGACCATCATATTTTGATTTTAATGGGACAGTCTTTTGAAAGTACCACTTTATGCATGCACAGTATCACTTAAATTTTGTTAAGTGAAATAGTAATGACTAGCAAGGAAATAAATTCAGCATCTCGTTGTTTCCAAGTTTGACTCAGTACTTGCAAAATTTATGCTAGGGGTAAACATAAATGAACTAAGCCAAGATACACCACAATGGCTGTGAAGACTTTACAAACATCAGTGGGTTTTGGGATATGGCTACAGGTTCCCGCTGCTGCAGCTTGGCAAAAATGAGTGCGCCTTGTTTCAAAGCCTTACCTTAGGGAAGGGCTCCCTCATGTGGTGTTCAGTGGGTTTGCACAATAGCACTGCACTGCTCTGGAAAAAAACTATTCAGTGTAGTGGCAATACCTTTTTGAAGTTAGTTATGAAATAACTGCTCAAATCTTGGTAGCTGAGAGAACTTTCACAAGCAGTCATGTCCAAAAAAATATTCATATCTCCATAATACTGTCTATCATAGCCTTCATGTACGGTTTGCATACTACTTTGCAAATGTTATCAAGTGGGAAGGTTTGTGTTGCTTTACAACACTTTAGTTTTGCCAAATTTATCAATTACAGGTGTAGTGTGAGGTGCATGAATGTAGTATTAAGGGTTTTTATATTGTAGACTGCTGCATTAGTTGTGGCATGTAGAATAATAGAAAATATATGCCTCTAATTTTTTGAAACTGGGCATAAAGCCCATATCTGTGTCCAGAACAAATACTTTCATATAATGCATGTTGAACTAAACACAGAAATTCTTCTGGCAGCTGCATGTTCACTTAAACTGCTATTGGATACAACCACCAGGTGGGGATAAAATGCAACAAAACTGCCAGAAGTAGAACACTAATAAATTGCTGAGGGTCAGATCTGTTTGCCAAAGACTGAGAGATTGTTAATTTTTATGTTTTATTAACTTGTTTTATGGGAGATATTCTTAGGTCGCTGCAAATGCAAAAAAAAAAAAAAAAAAGTAAAATATTCTCATAGACTGCTTAAAGGTTTTATATATGTTGATGTCTTCAAGTCTCTCTCATGTAATTTTATGATGCAGTCAGTATAGTGTGAAATAATTATTTCTCTGGGTCTATTTTAATTTGACTTCTGAAATATCAGATTAGGGTAAGGAGTACATCAGGGGAAGAAGAGAACCCTGTGTGTGCCTTACTTTGAAGAAAGTATAATGTGTATTAGGGGAAGTACAGCACTGTCCTTACCTCTCATAAAGTTGCATGCATATTCTAGCCCTGTAATTTAATATTCTGTGAATGCAGTTCCTATCAGCTGCTAATGTGTAAATTTCTGTATTTCTTTAAAAAACACTCCAGATGTGCACCTCTCTCCCCTCTGTTAAAATATTCTGCACGTACTGTGCAGCTCTTAAGCCCTGTTTTGCATTGTTGATCTACATGTGATAGAGCTGCTGAAATCAGGACAACCAGGTATTCGGCTTTGTTGTTAGGTAACTGAATGCACTATCTGTCCTCAGAGTAAGCAGCTGAAATGAGACCCTTACCCCATCTCATAGTATTCCTACTCTGACTCTAGTGTCTTAATTTTCTGGGAAAAAGGCATCCCAAAGTTAAATCAAGCCAGCAACCAAAACCAAATGCAGACTATTTGAGTCAGTGTACCCCTAGCAAGGGCTGTTAATGACATTCTTGCTGATGTTGCTATGTGTGAATGTTTCTTGAATGGTAACTGGAGCTTCCTGGCTAAGCAAATTCAAAAGGAAAAATCCCCCTCTTTGTTAGCTGCAGTTTAGCTACCTTTAGGCAGTCTGTTTTCTTTAGCAACTGAGTATTATATTTCACGCATCTTTTAGAGTTTTCTTGCTTTGTTTTCTTAAGCTTATTGGACTAAATTCGGGTCCTGGTCCTATTAACTGCTGAAGCAGATTTCTTGCCCTCTCTTTCCTCTCTCCTCCCTCTTTTTTTATTTCTTGTTGAAGTTTAAATAATTTCCTTTCAAGAAAAAAGAAATATTGTGGTGAAAGCATTTTTAAGGAGGTGAAGGTGAAGGTAGCTGCAAAGTATTTTACACTTGGAACTAAACACAGAAATTTCTCTCAGTAATGAATTCCCCAGACATTCAGTAAATGTCTCTTCCCTATTCTTTCTAAAATGGATAATTTCAAAGAAGAAAATGAACGAGCCTATTCATGAGAAGAAAGAAATAAACAAAGCTATTAGTTCAAATTTTCTTATCACGGGGGATGTTCTCTTTTGGATTTTAGATGATACAATATAGTCTTGTGTATCTGTGGAAATGTGTGCGTTTTGGGAAAGGTGGCCTTGTTTTCTCAACTATAAAATAAAAGCTGTGTTTTCAGGATGCAGAACATGTGACACTAGTTGAATCTGTTAGCTGCTAAATTGCAGGTGAGCTGCTGCTTTTAGAAGGAAAAAACACTGCATCCTGCACAACTTTTAATAGGATGATTGATGATGGGTTCATATCTAGGCACCACAAATTGTTCAGAAAGTGTTCATCTTAGATCTTAATAGAGCAGATAGCCTTAATGGAGATCAGTTATCACTTCAGGTCATTTTCTAAACCTTTTTCCTCCCTGCAGATGTCACATGTGTCTTACAGATGTCCTAATTTTAGTCACTTCTAGATTTTTTTCACCTAGGTCACAGAATGGCTGAGGTTGGAAGGGACCTCTGGAAATAATCTAGTCTGACTGCCCTGCTCACAACAGGGTCAGAGAAGGCTGCTCAAGGCAGTGCCCATTTGGGTTCTGAATATGTTGAAGTGTGGAGATTACAAAACTTCTTTGGGCAAGTTGTTGCAGTGTTTGACTTACACTCACAGTAGAAAAAGTTTGGGGTGTGTTTTGGTGTGGATTTTTTTTTTTTGTCTCTTTTTTTTTTTTTTTTTTGTTTGTTTTCCCCCTTCCTTTCTCCTTTCCCCCCACTCTAATGTTTCAGTAGGTTTTTCAGTTCATGCATATTGTCTCTTTTCCATTCACTGGATGCCACTGTGAAGAGTCCAAGACTGGTTTCCTTTTCCCCTCTCTCATCAGATACTTATGCACATTGTGTAAATCTCTCTGAGTCAACACTTTTCAAGGCTAACCAGTTCCAGCTTTCATAGTTTCTCCTTGTGTGATAGATGCTTCAATCCTTAATAACTTTCATGGTCATTTGTTGGACTCGCTCCAGTATAGCCTGTCTTGTATGGAGGAGCCCACAGCTGGATGCAGTTCTCCAGTTTTGTGCTACTAGTGCTGAGCAGAGAGGAAGGATTGCCTCTCTCAAGCTGCTGGTAACACTTCTAATGCAGCCCAAGATGCTGTTCACATTTGCTGCAAGGGCATGCTGCTGGCTTGTGTTCAACTCCTCTAAGGCTTTTGCTGCAAGGCTGCTTTTGGGGTGATTGATCCCAAATGTGCTGTCAGTCCATTTGTTCAGCTTGCTGAGGATCATCTGCTCCTTCCCATCTTGTATCTTCAGCAAAACTGCTGAGTATGCACCCTCTTCCGTCATCCACGTTATTAGTGAAGATATTAAACCCAGTATTGACTCGCTGGGATATACCACTGGTGACTGGCTTCCAGCCTGACTTTGTATTGCTGGTCGTAACTGATTGAGCCCAGAAACTCAGCCAACTTTCAGTCCAAATAAAAGTCCACTTACTTAGCC
The DNA here is from genome assembly GCA_032466535.1 of Forpus xanthops. Taxonomy (NCBI): domain Eukaryota; kingdom Metazoa; phylum Chordata; class Aves; order Psittaciformes; family Psittacidae; genus Forpus; species Forpus xanthops. Next base: position 11,091 of record JASSUY010042689.1, read on the forward strand.
CATACTTTGTTAACTAGACTATAAGGAGATTAATGGGAGATGGTGTTTAAAGCTTTTGATCCACAAAATCCGCTGCTCGCCTGTTGCCCTCTAAGCCAGTTATCTCATCATGGAAGGCTGCTGTTGGTTCTACCATGATGGTGGCACCTGTGTACTGCTCATGTTAAAACCGATGATTTGTCTGGGTTTCTCTTGAAAAACTATGGAAGTGAGTACACTGAATTTTTGGAGATTCACTGATAGTAGTAGAGTACCTTTGTCCTAAAAACTTTGTAAATGGTTAACTAAAGAGCTTTCAATAGTATTTTGTGGAAGTAGTCCACTTGAGCTTGCAGCCTATCTCACAAGATTTCATACATTTGCTGCTGTTCTAGTTGGTATCCAATTTTTGTTTCAAGATCATTATACAAAGACATGAGTATTTTTCAGGCTTATAAATAACTATCATAAAAATCTGTATTCTGTTAGAACTGTATGTATACTACATTGTTTTATGTAAGGGGAGAAATGGAATATTAACTTTTAAAGCTGAAAGTCTTACAAATTTTTTGTTTGTTGCAGGCTTATGGAATCTTGCCTCTCTTTTTTCGAATTTATGTTTGTTTGTATTGATGCCTTTTGCCTTTTTCTTCTTGGAATCAGAAGGATTTGCTGGCTTAAAAAAGGTAGGAAAATGCTATTAAATACAAAGTAATTATGGTATGCACTCCATTTTTAGCTCTTGTTTCTGATGAAACTATAAATTTGGGAGAATTTGGTGCTGGAATGTTTATGCTTATGTGAATGCATATATAGAATCATAGAATAGTTAGGGTTGGAAAGGACCTTAAGATCATCTAGTTCCAACCCCCCCTGCCATGGGCAGGGACACCTCTCACTAAATGGGTGAAAGCTTTTGTACAAGCAGGCGAAGCAAGTATTTGGTGTGTGGCTGTGAGTAAGCTTAGGGTAAAAGGAAGGTCCTGGGAAAGTCATTAATACTGAGATCAAGAGAATGACTGAATTTGATTCTTTAATAACAAAATATTTTAGTCAAGAATTTATTTTTTGGGAAATGACTTTGCTGGGATGCTGAATGGAGGGAAGGTTCAATAAATACACTAGAAATAAAGTAATGAGAAAGCAATACAGGCTTCTTACTAATGGGAAGGGTGTTTAAGTAACAGATGACCTAGAGAAAACAAACTTGACTTGTGAATTTTAAACATTAACAAACATGCCCCAAAAGGTTCAGGTGTGGTCAGGATTAACAATAATGTGTTAAGAAAACTGCCATAAATGGGTAGAGAATAGCTGAAAACATTAAAGCTAGTTGTTTGTATTATATATACACACACATATATATATATATATATATATATATATGAGAGGGCTGAATATTTCAGCAAGGTGTGGAATTTGGCAGATACTTTCTGAACTGTAAGATGATAACGATTATATTAATATGTTAACTAAAGAAATAAAATGAAAGTTGCTATAATGGGAAGAACAGCAAAATGAATTTCAAATCATAAATATCAAATAAACTGTCTGGAGGCCAACTGTAGCACATTTTTGTTAATCCTTATAATTCAAATGATTCCACTTCTGTTTTTAAATGACGGTGTGCTTGAGGGAATTCTGTGCTCTTTAGATGATAGTTATTAGAAAGCAAAGGATCTTGAAAAGTGGTCTGAAATCAGGAAAATGAAACATATTAAAGATGAGTACAAAAGATGGTGGGTCATTGGATTGCATGTAATAAATCAACAAAGGGATGATTGTAGTGGGAAGGAAAACGTAATTCATGGTTGCACTGGAAGGAATTGGCATTGAGGCAATGAAGTTGCCATTTTTGTTCTTGGGAGAATTGGGAAAAACTTAACTGAAGTACTGCATTCAATTTGGGATTTTGAGGTTCACGTGGATACTTAAAAAACAGAGGACAACAGCAACAAAAGAGATTCAACATCATTCAAATACTACTGTTAACTGAAGAAATTAGATTTTAGTGATCTCAATTTAAAAGAATGTTTTATGCATTTTGCAAAGCTTTTGTCTGTAAAATGAAGAGCAATCTACTGTAAATGTGAAGACATTCATTAAGGAGGCTTGGCACAGGATATATAAACTTTAATCTTTCAGTTAGGAGTTGGATGTAAGGAGTAGGGAAAGCAGTTGATTCTAGATACTCAGCTCAGCTCAAAATTTGGGTAAAAAGACTGTTCCTGTGGAAGCTTTTTATGCATGTCCTCTTGAACTTGTCATAGAATTACCTTCATTAGAATGAATAAATAGGTCACTTGGATGTAGGTGTGCACAGTCAGGATGTCTATTTGAAGGTATTCATGTAAGAATTGTTTGATTTTAATAGAAGTTCTGAAAATTAATGATTAAAGGAAGTTTAGTTCTGAAATTAAATGCTTGGGGTTTCTTATTTCATTTTATTTAACAGATTTTTGTTCAGCTTAAATTGCAGCAGTAGTGCTAGTCATTATCACATAGGGGCCGAGCCTCCAAAGTATTTCGCTGAGTGCTTATCATAGGTTATGCTATAGAATTTGGTTTTATGTATTCACTGTCGTGAACATTTTTGGGGTTACGGTATTTCATCTAGCTCATAGGTTACTATTACAAGCTTTGTGTCTTCTCTTTCCATGTTCTTGTAAGGAAATATTGCCCCTTCGCTATTTTAAGTTTCATGAATTGGAATGGGTTTGATTAGCCATTTTCCAATTTACTGTGGCTTATTTTCTTGGTTGCTGGTTTACTTTCTAAATGGCACATGGCCCCTCTTATAGACTCTTTTGATTCCCCAGGGCAACTGCTTAAAACAACCAATGACTTGCATATTGTGCAGAGGAGAGAAATAAGGAAATTAGGCACTTGCCGTAGAGTGATGTAGTGTTGTACCAAAAGTCAGACTGATTCTCAGCCTAGTTTTTAATGAAAAACGCTGTGTTAATTCCAGAAGAGCATATTGAGTCTAAGGGGGTTGACCATGCCCTTTTAAAGAGTTTAAGTGCACTTCTTTGCTACAGTTAAGTCTGCAATTGCCATTAAATAGAACTGCTGTTATGAAAACAATATAAAAGCCACATTGGAGGTGTATAATACATTTGTGTATATCTTTATATAAATGTATGTATGTGCTATGTGTGCATTTATGCACACACTTATTTTCATGCACGCATGTGAATTGGGTTTTTCAAGACTACTGAAGTAGTTTGAAGTCGCTGTGATGTGTTTCACCTTACCTGATGTTGTTAACTGAGCTATTGAAGTATCTGAAGTAACTTTAATCTCTTGCATCAGCGTTAAAAACATTTTTGCTTTTATATTCTTCTTGTCTTCCTTTGTAGGGCCTGAGCCTAAAGTTACATTTCTTATTTAGATACTCTTTCAGGTCTTTGTCACTAGCCTGCTCAAATTCTGTAGTACTATTATGAAACAAAGGTATCAACCATGTTTCTTAATGTCAGCATCAGTCTCATTCTTTACCGTTCTCCCCAAAAAAAGGGAACCTGTGATATTTGCAGCTGGGCATCTGTAGTTCAGAATGCTGCTGTGTTCATGTCTGATAACTACACAGAAAATTACATGTGTGCTGCTGTGTAAAGGAAGCATTTTTGAGGAGATAATTGCTATACCTTTTCCTGACCTTTAAAATACGCTTTCTCTTGATGTAACTTTAACTGAAATTTGTATTTATTTGAAGTTGACAAAGATGAAGATGTTTAGGAGTAATTTCCTTGTAAGAAAATACAAACTGTGCAATTTACTGTCATAAGAATCTGGAATAACTGGGTATTGCATAATCACGAGTGTAGAGTTTTAAAAAGGCTTTATGAAGTATTTTACCTCAATACTGATCTTTGAACTTGAAGTCATGGCATAAACTTTAACATGAGCGACAGCAACATCCTGACCAATTACCCAAATTATCCAGACATCCCAAAATGTTCAGAACACGACACACAGAGTCTGGATTAAGAGGTTAACTCTTGGAACATCAAAAGAAGTGCATGATAATAAAAACAAATAGTACAAAAATTTGAGGTAACTTCCTTGCTTAATTAATTAGGTAAACCAGGTGGAAGCGAAGAGGCCAGAGCTGGTGCTCAGAATGTCTATAAAGCTGAGCAACATGACAGCACAATGGAGGAGGAACAAAGATTTTTTTAATATACTTCTATCCTGTGTCACAGTTTGAAATTGTCCTGGTTTATGTCCCTTTTGGCAAACTTACATAAAAGTGACCCTGTACTGTATTTTATGACCAGATGACTTTTTTTCCCAGTGGCTAATTTGTATCAGACCCCCATCTTAGAGACTCAGAAATGATTAGGAAGTCCAAGCCAGTTTGTCTCAATGAGCTTTCATTGCATGCTTTCATTATTTTTGCTCCGTTTTGCCACTGATCATCCATAAATTGTTGGAAATGAGTGATTAAGGAAGTGCTGCTTAGTGTTAGTGGCACATGCACGTTCTTGGTATGTTTTTTGTGGGTGAGAGGAAATCGTGTACTGCACAAACAAAAAGGAAAACTCCTGCTGGGAACCTTTCAAGGAAATTTAACTTGCATAATGTTTTGATCTTGGTGTTTATTACAGAAAATAAGAGTAATATTTCACCAGCTATTGTTATGTGTCAGCTAGTCTCTCCATCTGTTTGCCTTTCCTTGATATCTCTTCCTAAAATCTCATTGAGCTTATTTTAATAAAAGCACCACTTAAAAATATAGCAGTTTATTCATACACTTAAAGCAGGTGAGGTGGGCCAGTGATCAGAACAGTTTATTGCATAGTGCTTGCTACTGTATAAAGATCTGGCTGTCATGACAGCGAAGTCCTGCCTGTGTTAGCAGTTGCAGCACAGTCTATACAAATATAACATGGTATGTAAGTTCCCTTCCAAATAATGAAATAGTTGTTTCTGCTGTTAAGAAGCATGTTTCTTCCTTTTCCCTCTTTCATTGGAGCATGGCTTTTAAGAATGTGCTTTGTAATTAAAACTACTTAATTTGGGGATGGAGTAAAATGCTGAAGCATTGCAAAAATAGTTACTAGCATTTTTTTGAAACTACTACTCAATATTTGAGTTAATTTTATCCACTCTGTATTTAACAATAGCAGTGGCTTTTCCTAGTTATGTTACTGTACACCAAGTCTGAACTAAGATTAAGTTTCTAGTGTGTTGTGTTGTAGTGCATTGTATTTGCAAACTCTAAGTAACTCAACATAGTAATAAACATAAGTGAAAAGTAAACCTGTTGCTTTTGCCTTTTTTGGTGGTATGGAAAATCTTTTTTCTGTATTTTTACGCACAGAAAAGCTGTACTTCCCTGTTCTGCTCTGTGTACCAGTAGAACTCTGGAACAACTATAGGTGTAGAGCAAGTCAAAATAGACTTTCAGTGTGATGAAGCCAGTGCAGGTAGAATCCTCAGTGCTTGTTTTGAACTAAAGTCCTTGGACCAAAATTTAGTGGCATTTAGAAACCTTTTTGCAGATTTCAAGCAGTATTCCATGAAAACCAATTGTTCCTATAGTACATAATACTGGGGAAAGTTGCTTGGAAATGCTTTCCAGTAAGAGATTATTTCTGATTAAAGCTTTTAATTTTCTAAATTTGTCTTAATTTTTCTGGAAAAATTATTTGGATAATGCAAGAGTTGTGAATTGTGTTAGGAAACAACATTAGACTGTGTGTTTATGCTTGTGTGTATCTCCAACTGCAATAACCATGGGCCACTGTCTTTAATAGCTCACCAAATAGTTTTGAGGAACCCTGTTAACAGTGTATGTTTATTTGTTATTTAAGCTCATATTTATTTGTCTATAAAATCATGCAGCATGAAGTGAGACTTTAGTGCTCTGATCTCCATGAAATGTTTACTAGCATGTAACTGAATTATTGTACATTATATTACAACCTATTTACTCATTCTGTTAGTAATACTGGAGACAAAAGTTGTTTAATCAGTCACATCAAAGGCAGCTGTTTGGTTTTGTTTTTTTGACATAAGCTGACATCTTAAGTTCAAATATGAAGTTCTTTAAGCAGGAGTAATTGAAAGTGACATTACTTAACATTTATTAGACTTTTCTTGTTGTTTAGAAGCATATCGTGATTATTCTGGTATTCAGATACTTCCAAGTAGATGGATCAGGATTTTTCCATCTCCCTATTAAAATAAAAGCATACTTAACTGAGGGTTATACAAACCCATAATATTGTCTGTAAGATGTAATGTACACAGTGTTAAGGGCTATATTTTAATTGGTAAGTCTTGCACTGAGTGGTGTGCATCTTGACTTTTCGTATGCTTCTTTCTTCCATTGAAGTCTCAGAAATGGCATGTATGCTGCTAAATGTGGTCTGTTTATAATTTGTAATATATAGGACAGGCGCATCTAATACTGTATTTGAGAACAGCAGGAAATGGAAGCTGAGAACATTTAGCTTACTTGTTAGCATGTCACATTGACAAGTGTCTGCATTAAACTCTGAAAACATGTTAAAATTATAGCTTTACAGTGCCAGGTCATTTATTTGCAGTTCTGCAGAGGAAAAAAATTAATCTTACTGTGCTGGTATATTTCAGCAAATTAGTTTGAAAAGAGTTATGAGAGTGTTACGGGCTGTTTTTGAGTACCTGTGATTGGAATATGTAATTATACTGTAGATTAGTATGAGATGAAAATACCTTTGTCTGTAAGTATTTTGCAGGGATGCTTGTTTTTCTGTCCTTTTACAATGACTGTAAGACCAAGTTAAAGGCAGTAAGAACATGAAAATTACTATAGGTAGGTCAAGAAGAAGTTGGTAATGTTGGTTGTATTGATTTTTGTATTACGAAGCTTGGACTTCAGCATGCTTTTTACTTTTTTTTTTTTTTGCGTCTATATTTAGATATTTAGGAATAACAGCTGTAAAGGAAAGATAAATAATGTGAATGTGTACTTCAGCTTAGGCCCATGTCATGTTTCGGTGAAAGCAAGATAAAAAGAAATTCAAGAATCAGTGGCTAGGAGTGAGAAACTCGTGACTGTTGAGGAATAATGGCTTAATGTTAATTTGTTTTTGTAGGTATATAATATCTTTTAGAAGGTTTTATAAGATGTCTTGCTTCAGTCAGTTGTGAATATTTTAAGCAAAATCTGTCCCTTTTTACCATAAGGAGTTCTATGGTTTGTTGAATATATGTAACAGTTCTGTATCTGGGGACAGCTGAAGGGGAAATAAGTGAATGCTGGTTGTTGCACACATTGGATCAAGATGTCATGAGATGTGATCTGTGCTCCATTTCATTGAAGTACTTAAATGTCAGTTGGTTGCTTCCATAAATTAGAATGTACTTTTAAAGAGGCCTCAGTGTAAGTTACGAAAAGATAGGCTAACAGGAGATAAGCTAATTGCATAGCTTGTTTGGCGTATCTTTTCTCCCCTGCCTGCTTCACTGTGATTTCATTAGCTGAGTGATGATTCAACCATTCTGCAATAGTTTAAGGATTTGAGTTTATAATTACTTTTTTTGACCACCTTTTTTATGTCGACAGAGAAACAAAATGTGTCAGTCTGTGATCTTGCAACATTTTCATATATTCGAGCTAAAGAAATTAGTAGAGTAATAAGATGAAACAAGGATTGTTAGTAATACTGGGGTAAAAATGCTGTACAAAGAAAATCCCAGACATGCTTAGTGTTATTTCAGAATGTGGTTTTCTGACCATTACTTGTGTAGCTCACTGCGAGAAACTAAGTAAATGACACATGATGAGTAGGTAGTCATCTGTAAAACTAATTAGTTTTAGAAGCTAGCACTGGATCATTAGTTATTTCACCTCATCGGAGCCAGGAATGGAATTCATTGCTGAACTTTTGTGCTTTCCCCACTCCTATGTTGTTCTGAACTTGTGCTTTTTTGCTGCATTGAGCATACTTATGTCTTGTGGAATTCCCATAGTTCTTCACTAAAAGCATTAACATGTAGCTGGAAACCTCTGTATGGAGTAAGATGTGATACTTAGTTACTGACTGGGCTTAAAGTATGACATGCTGTCTTAGTGAATAAGTTGAGTAGGTTTTTATGTTACAGTTTTTATTTGTTTTTAGGATAACTTAGGGAGTTCTACATGAGTCAAAATAGACATGCTAAATACTTCTGCTACTTGTAAAGTGTACAGAGATGGTACAGCTACCATCTCTAAATTTATCATTGATGTAAACTGAAGCACTGGGTTTTAAAGTACTTTTTTTTTTTTGTTTTTTGTTTTTTTGTTTAAAGACACTTTTTTCAGGGAGAAATTGAGTAGCTATCAAAATTTGGTTAGATGTAGCATTCTTAATGGCCTGTATAAAACCCTTCTGTTTATGGTAAATGCTGTGTATCTTAAATCTGAGATGTATTTCTTTTCTTCTTTTTTATTGTCTCTTCATAATAAAATTCATATAACTATTTATTTCATTTAGACTAGAACATTCTGCCACCCATTGGGGAAAAAAGAAAGTATTTGCCCTTGCAGGTTCCCTGAAATGGCTCTGATTCAGAGGATCTTCGAAGCCTTCTCAGTTACTGGAAAAAGGCAGAAACCTCTAAGAATCTGGCACATATGAGTTAGAGGCTGTAAGAAGGCAGTGGGAGCACCTTTCCATCTAATTTTTTGGTTTATTAAATGGCACAAAACATCTGCTACTGTTTTGATTTGGGCACAGTGATTTGGTTTACAAAATTGGCTGTTAAAAATGTGTGAGGAATATTTTATTAAGATTTAAATATTTGAATATTTTCACATTAGTCTGTGTCTTTATTTGTGTCTCCATTGGCATAAAATAGTGGCCTTCCAGGGCAAATGGAAGCATTGTACTTGTTTTAAGTCTCTTTATTCACATTTGTTACTCTATATAAAAATTTAAAAAGACTTTACAGATTTAATAGAAATGTCATCTTGATTCACAGAGAGGAATATTGCTCTTTGATTTTATATAGATAGTAGCAATTTTTAATATAAGTATCAATCATAGAAAGGCATGAAACAATTTTCTGGTGGCTTTAATATTAATAAATGAGGCATTACTAGGTAAACTAGGTGCAAGGTCCTACACCTTGATCAGAGCAATCCCAGATACGGCTATAGGTTGGGCAGTGAAGAGATTCAGAGCAGCCCTGCAGACAACAACTTGGGGGTGTTGGTTGATGAGGAACTTAACATGAGCCAGGAGCATGTGCTCTTGCAGCCCAGAAAGCCAACCGTATCCTGGGCTGCATCAAAAGGAGCGTGACCAGCAGGCTGAGGGAGGTGATCCTGCCCCTCTACTCTGCTCGCATGAGACCTCACTTGGAGTATTGTCTGCACTTCTGGTGTCCTCAACATGAAAAGAACATAGAACTGTTGGAACAAGTCTAGAGGAGGGCCACGAGGATGATGATGGGACTGGAGCACCTCCTGTATGAAGACAGGCTGAGAAAGTTGGGACTGTTCAGCCTGGAGAAGAGAAGGCTGCATGGAGACTTCATAGCAGCCTTCCAGTATCTGAAGGGGGCCTGTAGGGATGCTGTGGAGGGACTCTTCATGAGAGACTGTAGTGATAGGAGAAGGGGTAATGTGTTAAAACTTAAATAGGGGAAGTTTAGATTGGATATTAGGAGGAAGTTTTTTACTGTGAGGGTGGTGAGGCACTGGAATGGGTTGCCCAAGGAAGTTGTGAATGTTCTGTTGCTGATGGTGTTCAAGGCCAGGTTGGACATAGCCTTGGGTGACATTGTTTAGTGGGAGGTGTCCCTTAAGATGGTCTTAAGGTCCTTTCCAACCTTAACTGTTCTATGATTCTGTGAAACACCACTTATGATTGTCTCTCTAAAACAAATTTAATTAATTGTGATAACCAGCAATATGATATGTAGGTCTTTAGTCTATATTACTTATTTAGTATTACTAGAAATATTCCACATTAAGGATTGCTCTATATTCAGAATTACTTATTTTAAATTGACAATGCAAGGAAGGAGCTAATGCATTTGTAATGAGGTTTTGTAAGGTAGCCAACAACTTTACTTATAAAAAAAAGGGAGGAAGGAGGATCAATGAGTTTGTCTCCCATTTGTGGCCTTTTAAGGATTTCTCAGCGTATTAAAAGGAATTTTGGCCAATTCCTAGGAATGTGCTTTCTTCTTGATCTTATTCACGCTTGCAGAGGTTTAGTAATAGGCGTTGACACAAAAACAACTTCATGTTTCTCTTTTTCTTAGAACCTTAGTAGTGACCTGTGTGCTTCTACATGACGTTTGCCTTTGGGAGCTCTCTTCATGGTTCCTTCTGCCAGAAACACAATCACAAATTCCGAGTCTGTCTTTATACTTCGGCATTATCTTAATTCTCTGCCAAGCTACAAATACACTGGAAAATATCTGTTTATCTTCCTATCACTCCAGTGTAGCAGGAAAGATCTTTTTCATCCAAAAGTAATGATTATAGGGAGACTCACAGTGTCAGAAATCCCACAGCTCCCATGTTGTTGCAGGTGGCTTTGGAAAGTTTGGGAAACTTGGTAGGTGGGGGGAGTGGAGCATCTAAGAGCTAATTAGTGAGTGCTGGGCTAGCCAGTGGAACAAAAGAGGAAACTTGTGGGGGAAAGGGGTAGCATTGGGGCAATCATTATTTTACTGTGTTTATCTTCGTTTCTTTCTTTCCTTCTCTCCAAAATGTTTTGAGTTGTATGCTTTTACTGAGTGTCAATAAGTCTGTCTCTGTCCTTATTAATAAGAGCTTAGACATAGAATCGTAGAATGGTTAGGGCTGGAAAGCATCTTAAGATCATCTAGTTCCAACCCCCCCTGCCATGAGCAGGGGCACCTCACACTAAACCATGCCACTCAAGGCTCTGTCCAACCTGGCCTTGAACTCTGCCAGGGATGTAGCATTCACAACTTCCCTGGGCAGTCCATTTCAGTGCCTCACCACCCTTACAGTAAAGAACTTCCTCCTTATATCTGACCTGAACTTCCCCTGTTTAAGTTTTAGCCTGTTGCCCCTTGTCTTATCACTACAGTCCCTCATGAAGAGTCCCTCCCCAGCATCCTTATAAGCCCCTTTTAGGTACTGGAAGGCTCCTTTGAGGTCTCCACGCAGCCTCTTGCTCTCCAGGCTGAACAGTCCCAACTCTCTCAGCCTATCTTCATACAGGAGGTGCTCCAGTCCTGTGATCATCCTTGTGGCCCTCCTCTGGACTTGTTCCAACAGTTCCATGTGCTCCTTGTGTTAAGGACAGCAAAATAGACATAATCCTTGCGGGTTTTGTGTTGCGTATTTTTGTTTTTTAGTTTTTTTTTTTTCTTTCCCAATATTTTCTTTCTGCAAAGGAGGGAAGGGAGTCTGCAGCAGGGTAGTGGTGTACGTCTGACAGCTGTTGGATGCAGTTATTTTATTCCAGCTAGTAAGTGTTTTGCATCTTCTCTGGTACTCTGTTTAGCCTTTCCTCATTTTAAGAAATTGGTATATTTCTTCTGTTATAAAATGTGGAGAAAATGTTTTTCCAATGTACAATTTCTATGGTAGATATGACAGTATGACGACCTAGATGTGAAAGAGCCAGTTGTCTGCTCTTTCCTTATGTAACTTGAATCCATGTATTTGAAATGATGCCTTACTGCTAGGCAATAAATGAATATCATATCGTCATGCTCACTGGAGTCTGTCTTATATTGGATAATTGAATAGATTCTAGGAAACAAAAGTAAGAAATTAATTTATTTACTTAACCTAATCATAACAATTCCAAGTCTGCAGGGAGTCCATGTTGGCTCTTAGGTTATTTCAGAGAGTTATTTGCGCACAATGTCAGCAGGAAAGTTTGACAGATATGGACCCTAAAATATATTATACACTGTGGTTTGGATTTGGGTAATCTTCTGGGACACTGGAGAAGAGGGCCTAAGTTTTCTTTGGCAGAGTCATCAGTCTAGTGGGTGTACGGTATCCTGGATAGATGTCCTCTTCAGCAGTCTACTAAGTAAAGATATCTTTTTGTGGTACATTTCTTTTGTCAGTTCTCAAAGAATTCATCATGGGGTTTTCTTGCATCCTTTAACTTTCATTTTGTTTTTCTTTCTTCAGTTCTTAGTTTCTCTTCAAAATTTCTGTTTTTTTTTTTGTTTATATTATGTAACTATTAAATTCCATACAGTTAAACTATTTCAGTAGCCTCCTTTTGCTCTATTGACAGAACGGTAGCTACCATGAAATGATTTGGGAAAAGATACTAACACAAAAAATCACCTCAAAGTCACTGTGATATTTTTGTGACTGTGAATTTTAAATATTTGTGTTATGTGGAAAATAAATAAAAGCTTCAGACTTGTGTTGCAATGAAAAGTGTTTCCACAGGCTGAAAAGATTCTGTGAGGGAAGAGGTGGTGTGGGAGAAGACACAGTCAGCACTGGTTAGAGTCTGAGGTCTTTGGTTCTTTCATGGGCAAGGAGAATTTTTTTCCTTATTGCTTGAATCTGATGCCTGAGTTTATTATTTCTTGATTAAAATTTTTTAGCCTGTTCTGTGAGGGTTCTGAATCATTGGCTTCTATATTTTCAAACTGAATTGGGTTTTCCTAGAGCTACCACATCTGTTTCTGACTCAGTAATTTGTGGCAGTCTCATAAAGTAATGACCCCCTTGACTAAAATATCAGTGTGCTAAATGCAGTATGTGTTTCCATGTTACCTGATGGAAAATGGGTCTCCTTTACTGATTTAAAAAAAAAAAGTTTCTGCACTGAGTAGGCCAGAACAAATGGCTCCAAGTAGGGTTTCCAACCATAGAAATGGTTAGAATGCTGGAAATGATCTCTTCACTAATGCTCATCATGTCTAAAAATGTCATAATGTTAATACAGGGCTTCCCCAGTCTCATACATGCTGTGATTCTTGTTTTTTTCAGTCCCTCCATTTGTTTACTGCAGATGTTAGCATGCGTGTTTGTTGCAGTCAGTCTCTCACTGAACAAATCTTAAGGTTACTAAGACTCCTTTTTGTCACATGAAAACAATGGGCTTCATGTGTACTTTAAATGTGCCATGATTACAGAAATGTTTCCCAGGCTTTCCCAGTGGGTCAGAGCATGGTGTAAAAACTGCTGTTTGCCTACCTTGCAGGAGGTCAACATGCCCAAGCAGAACTGTGTTCAAGTATTCAGCACCATAGAAACTTTGTTAGGACTCTGGTTGTATGTGTACTGTTGTAATTTTTACTGATTTTAGTGTTTTTTTCATTATTCTTCTATCACAATTTACAACCAAATTAAAATGTAGAATTAACTAGAATTGAAAAAGTCATTGCATGTCCTATACTGGCGATGTAGTTCCATCATAGAGAAGCTAATAATGGGTTCATCAAAATCATTACAGCCAGGTAATGTTCCATCAAAGAAAACTTTTTCTAGAGGTAGGGGTGGAGCTGTAGCTTTTTGGTTTTAGCAGGAATTTTGCCTCTTAGAGAAAATAACTTGTTGCAAGTTTTGCTCTATCAGCATTAAAACACAAGAACTCTTGGTAAATGCTACCTGTAAATAGATGATGAAATCCTTATACCATTAGAAAGCATTAAAAATTATGCTTAAGTTTCTGGACAATAGTTGTGTTGCTAATCACAACTGGCAGAGCAAAAATTGGCAAAAAATGGCTTGATTGCCAAACTTACTTTTTTTTTTTTTCCCCAAAAAAGTAACAAATTGTGAGTTTCTTGCACAGGGTTGTGTCCCTGCTTGGCAAGTCAAGAGTGTCTTCCACAGTGTATTTCCTGGATATACAGTACATGTTTTACCTTAGCTTTGAGAGAAAAGATTTCCTTTCAAGCTTTTCCAGATTTTGCACATCTGTCAATGGAGAGAGGAGCAGTCAGCAGGTTTCTTGCCTGTGCATTGTCCTTGTGACTCATGTCGTCAGGAAAAATCCCTGTGCTGCTTATTACACCCGAAACCTTGTAGACAGCCAGTGTGTGGAGCAAGGTCTTCACTTGCTACCTGTGCTATTATAGTAAAGCATTCTGTATTGCTACCTTTATATCATTCAGAATACTTACAGAATTTCACAGGGAAGGTACCCCAACACTTCTGTCTCCGTTATCAAGAAATATCCCTTTTTGTTCTTGAAAAGCTTGATGAAACTATCACCAAATGCATGTTCTTTTGTGAAGTGAAACCCAACCTCTGGGTTTTATGTGTGAACACATAGTGGGAAAAGTCTTAATGTGTTGTAAGGGGCATAATAGTCATGCTGCTTAACACAAATGTACTGGGGAGGAGAAATAGTTTTCTTAGTAATTATACTTTTTGGCTTTCTTATGAATCCTCCATCACTGGCGGTGTTCAAGGCTGGGTTGAACATAGCCTTGAGTGACATGGTTTAGTGGGAGGTGTCCCTGCCCATGGCACGGGGGTTGGAAGTAGATGATCTCAAGGTCCTTTCCAACTCTTAACTATTCTATGATTCTATGAATCTGTCATCCCTTCTGCACTGTTGTTGCCATTTTTACTTCATTGGGCTTTTCAGCTGAAAAATTACCTTTTTTTTTATTTTTTTGTTGGCCATGTACTGTTTTTTAAATGTATTCTGCATATTTATCATCCTGCATGATTTATATGTGTTAATCTGAACAGGAAAGAAGGATGGTAAGAGTTTGATGCCTTCCAGAGTAGCAACTAAAAATTTGTCAGAACACTTGTAGAATAATTAAAATCTTTCTTGCTATAATTAGGCCTTTCTGGAAACATGAGCCTTTAGGCCTGCTGCTCCAGGCAGTGTAAGTAATTTAGCATTAAACAATGTGAAAACTTCTAAATGTCTCAGCAGCTGAATTTTAAAGAAGTCAGAGAATCAGGTATCCCTAAGGTTGTACAAACCACAGTATCCTCAGAATGCATTTGTAGGACAGGCTTTATTTGTAGGTTGCCTCAAGAGATTCAAATGCACTCAGTCTTCATTCCACCACACACCCTAAGTAGTGTACAGAGGAGATGACCAGTATTACTAGGTTTCTGGCACGTTCCAGGCTGCTGGGGTTGATGTGTTAGATGTGATTTATTTAAAAAACAAACCCCAAGATTAATTTGTTAAGCACTTGTGTTACAGAACTAAGTGGTTGAAAATGTGGTGTGAGTAAAAATACAGGTGAACTGTTGAGTCTGAACAGTGAAACTTTGAAGTTAAGAAAACAGAAGAGGGGGCAGGAAGGAGAGGTTAGAGGGTATAATTGGCCAGTCCTTTTTTCCTCATTTTCTGGACAAATAGTTTAATTGTAATTTCTATCAGATTATAGTAATTAGCTTCCAAAGCTACTACTGACTACTTTTTTGTATCCTCTAAGAGATTTCTTTTATATGTCAAGTTGGCCAGGATTCTGCTTCCCTGACAATAGGGAACCACACAAGTAATTTGCTTTCAGAAGTCTGTTTTGCCTTATGGATAATCTGAAACTTGAGGAAATTGCAAGCTGTTGGATGTGTTCTGTTTTCCTGTGTAGCAATTACTGAAGATGTTCATATGTACTTGTAGTGCTGGAAGCAATCATAGTTGATGTTTTGTTCTAGGTGCCTTCATGGAAAATGACTTAGAAATTGGGCTGTTAAAACTAAACTCACTTTCCAGAGAGAGAAGTGTTATGGTTTTTAAAATTATGGTTCAAGCTTACCAGGGGATGGCCCTAAGTCAGGAACAACATTCCTCTAATTTTCAGGCCTACAGAGAAAATTTGTTTGTATTGAAGACCAAAAATCAGGTTCTTCTCAACACTTTCTTTTAACTTGAATTGTCGGTGCCCTGTTCCCTTTTGCTCAAGTTTCAATTCCAGTTCATCTCTTTCTCCTTCTTAGTGTTTTATAGATTTCCCTGTTCTCTGCATATCCCTAGGGAACAGGAGCAACACGTACAAAAGTGAGGATGCTTTCTGAGCCCCTGCTGTATAATTAAAAAAAAAAAAAAAAAAAAAGAAAAATACTTCAAAACCCAAGCATGACATGAACAGATCTTCAGGGAGTGTCTGAAGAAGTAGTCGTGATCTATATTGCTTCAACTATTTCCTTTGAGGATTGTATGTCCTGGTTACAGTTTGAGATTTTCAAATCTTCGTGATTTAGCAAATCATATTCCTGGCAAATAATCTTTCTAATCCAAGGCTTTATTTATAGACAAGTTTTTTGAAAAGGAATATTTTTTCCAGGTTCTTCTCTTATTTCTTTCACACTCTGCTTTCTTCATGCACACAAATGTAAGCAGAAGTCACAGCAATATTCTTAGTGTATAGCAGTGAAGGTATGAAAACCCACCACTTTAATGTGTATTTTTATTCCTTATTTAATAACTTCAGGTTCAGTTACGCTTTCTGTAGTTTGTGATTTGCTTTTTGGTATTTGGTATCTAGCATTGTAAAAAAGATTTTAAAGTGTTGGTGTGGGTGGTTTTGTTTTTTTATGTTGCCTCTTAAACTTAACCAGCATCCCAGCAATAACTGGCAAAGAGAAAGTAAGGATTTGACCTTGACATTGACATGCTACTAGAAGTACTGCAGGGTTCAGCTTGTCTTACTGAAAATAAAGCAAGTGTATTGCCTGAGCTCATTCTTCTTGTTTAGAGTTGTCTTCTCACTGTATTTAAAAGGAACATGATTTAGTCCGATGTGGAGGCAAATATTTTTAATTCTTTCCAAGGGCTCTGGTTGTGTCCATCTCACAAGTCTACAGCATGGGAGCCTTATTTAAGCTTGTATGGTTGATGCTGTACTGGAATCCGAGTTTGATATTTGAATTTGTAGTGCTCTCAAGGTGGTTCTCCTTATACTTCCCCTTAAAAAGCTGTATAGACATTTATTATTTGTTTCAGTCTGCATCTTATGTTTGAATTCTCCTTTAAATACTTCAACATACGATAGATGCAAGCCAGTCTTTTCTTCACTGTATCGATATCCTGGAGGTCGCCTTCTGGTGCTTTATTGTGCATTCCATGCTTGTTTTGGAGATGAATAAATCCCTCCTCCCTTAAACCAGGTTATGCTGTAAGTGGAATTGCATTAAAATAATTCATAAGATAGTGAATTAATTGGGTTATATACATTCTGTTCATAATGAAGGACACCTTCAGAATGAAGTATTTGTTACCAAATGCAGTTTGGAAATTTTAGCTTATGAAAACCCTGATGCAAGCTGCTGGTTTATAGTGCTTACTTTCCTTGTTCTCACCTGTCAGAACCATTAGGAAAAGAAGACCAGATGAATACTTGGACAACTAAATTTTTTTTTTTTTTAAAAAAAAACAATATGGAAAGCTAAAAATACCAAGTGTTTTCCCACTCCTCTTTCTTACAGTCAGTTCATTTTCCATAGGAGTGTTAAACAGCCATCATAAGAGCTCATGAGGCAATTTCTCCCTATCAAGCTGGAAAAATAATATAAAAGGTGATTGTTACTCTGTTCTCCCCTTACCTGCCCCTGTATTTGCACATACATAGGCACATGCACACACACTTAACTTGCTGGGTAGCCGCCTCCTTCATTCGTGTGGTAAAGGTTTCCTTTGTTTTCAGTTGTACACAGATGATGAGAAATCAAAGAGCTCTTCCATGTGATTCAAATGCAGTCACTGTGTTGACAATAAGATTTAGTGCTGTAGGACTGGTTTTCCTTGGTTGGTTAGAATGCTGATTTGATGTAGTCCTATGTACCTGGACTACATGTTACTTTGTTTTGTACTCATTTTTTAATTCTATACTCGACAGATAAGATGGTGTAGACTGAACATGAACAATAAATATGCTCTTAAAAGCTGATCTGAAATCTCAAGTTTTAGGTGGGATTGTTGCTGTTTTTGAAAGTGTCAGATTCTAATGCACCTTTTCATGCAGAAAAAAAGCAAGGTGTAAATGGATTCAAAAAATGCAGCAAGTATTATGTGAAATAGAAGTGGCAATATCTTCTCTGCCATGAAGATATGCCATGACATTTTGTTCATCTAAGAAATCTGAGTAATATAATGGGGCTGTGAGAGAGAAGTGAAATGACTCAAAAAAGAAATGCTAAGCCAGAACCAAAATGTCAGGGAACAGGTTTTTGCTCAGAAAAAATAAGCTTTGAATTTCAAGCTTTATTTTCATAGTTTTGCTTTTATTGAAATAAAATGAAATCTTGCTTGTATTTACCTGTTCCTTTTCCCCTCTGTTTTCAAAGTCAGGAGTATAGATTTTTGCCTGGCTCTTAGATTAGTGATGTTCCTAATGGTAATGTTCAAGCTTTAAATTTTTCACCTAAACAAATGAAAACTACTTTCAGTGGAAAATAAGTAGTAGTGTGGGTGTCTAAGGCTCACCTGCTTCTTTTTTCACTGTGAGGGTGCCTGAGTATTAGCGCAGGCTGCCCAGGGTGGTTGTTGGATCTCCATTCTTGGAGATCCTCAAGAGCTTTCTGGCAAGTAGTCCTGGGTGGCTCTGCTTAAGCAGGGTAGTTGGACCAGATAACCTCCAGGTGTCCATGCCAACCTCAGCCATTCCATGATTCTCCAGAAGTTTTCTCTGTGTGTGTGTGTAAATTCTGCATCTTTCATTCCTTACAAATACCAGTTGTAGCAGTTATTTGACAGAGAAACTGATGTATGTAAGCATGAACTAATGTGCCTGAATCATTAATGTTTTAATAAGTACAGCCTTATGGGTGCCTAATAGGGGTTAAGTATTTACCTATATGCTTCAGGCGTCTTAGGTTTTTTTTTTTTTCTATCCTGGACCATTATCAGGTATTCATTGGTGCATATGACAGAATATTTCTATCTAGTCACTTCACTCAAGTTCTTCAAAGTATTTATATTTTGCTATTTTTTAATGATGGTCATTATGTGAATCCTATTATGTGTGTGCTGTGTAATATAAAAATGTCTCTGCCCTTGAAAGAGAACTGTCAGTAAATACATGAGACTGCGGTATTGTTTGTGTATAACATAGGTGCAGAAATAGGTAGTGAGAACAGAAGAGGATTGATCCCATTTTCTGAGAATCAAAGATTCAAACTAGCATAGAAACCAAAAACCAGGGAAGGCTTATTGGGCAGCTAACTGGCTTTTGCTGGAGTTTGTGCCAATGGTACTTTTGTCCAGAAGCAGTGGTTACCTCCAGGTACTCGCTTTGGTCATTTTTCTTTTTTTTGAGATTGTTATTTGTGTTTTAATCTTGCCTGTATGCAGAGAATACTTACTGTAAATATATTTTTTTTCATATTTACAGTGACTGTCTCCATCACGGTGTATTTCTCTATCTCTTTTGCCAATTGTAATACTGCATCCAAGGGAGGAGGATTTGGTGGTCGGGTTGCCATGTAAAATATTTTCCAGGTTTGTCTAGAAGAATCTGTTGCTGTGGAACTTAAGTTGGAGAGAACAAGATTTGTGCTTATGTCTTACAGTACAGAAGTATGGAATCCATTTTCTATGCCTAAGGCTTTCAGAAGCTCAGAAGATAGCTTTATATTTTCCTATGCCTATGAGAGGAAAGGAGGCTTTAAGGTGTTTGGAAAACTTGAAGCAGATCTCTGTGCATGCATCCTTGAATATTCTGGATTTTCTTCTAATCCTGTGATTTTCTTCTGTGGTAAAGTGAAACTTTATCAATGCTCACTACTTAGACTGGAATCTGTTTCCTGGTAACTTACTGCTCAGGTTCAAAACTTCAGTATTAAATGTATAGCTATTTAATTTTTAAATACCTATCTTTAGCTTAGATGCTCATCTTCAAAATAGCTCATGGAAGGCTGAGAGCCAGTGTCTGAGCATGACTCATTTTAATAACTTCCTTCAAAGCCACTGTTACTATACACAAAATACATTTTTAGGAGTAAAGCCATATCCTATCCATACTACCTTTAATTTGAATTCTGGTATTTCAGATTGTTTCTAGAGTTGGACTTAATCCGTCCATTTAAGCCTTAAGAGGAATTTTGTGAAATTCTGTTTTTCTTGTACTGCCTTAGCTGTTCTGCTGAGGACTGGTAATTGAAAGGAGCTGGTATGTTAGAAGAGATCAGTGCACATGGTTGGAATGTCTGAGGTCTTCAGTAGCTGTTGGATGCAGTGGTTACGTAGGGAGAATAATTTTCAGGGTAGCTGTCATGTAAAGATTGCCCTCTTGTTTTAAGCAATGAGGGAAGAAATAATAAAAGCAGGTGATACAGTAAACCATGCTTTCTGCTTCTACCTACAAAGTAGACTTTTCAGTGGAATATGCCCAAGTTGGGGTGAGACTGTGGGAGAAACGAGAGTGGGCTTGCTTGTGGAGAAGTATATTGGCAAATGAAGAAAAATAAAAGTAAAATTGTTGTGCTGGTCCCTTAACGCAAGGATGTCAGAAGGAAGTGTCCCAGTAGCTCTGTTGTTTGCAATTAGTAAAATGAGTGTTGGAAGGCCAGGTTTTGTATATTACTTGATATATTTACATTTGCAAATCTAACCCTCAACTGTTAGAGGGTTGTTACATTTTTAGACTCAAGAGCAAATGCTGTGCTATAACCTTGTAGACCTGTGATGTGCTTATGGTGTAAGCAAGAGGTACTTGTTTCATTTCTCGAGGAGCATGCAGAGATAGGAGGTAAAGGATGTGGCTGCAGCAGCAGCTGCAGCATGCGAGCACTTCTCCGATCGTACGCTTGAGGGCTCTGAAGACTGAGAGGAATGGTGCAGAAGCAATTGCTGTTGAAGAATGTATTTTAACTAAATTGGTGCTTTGTACCTGCGCGGGGTTTAATGCTTGCTGGGCCATTTGGCTATTTGCCATAATTGGCTTTCCATTCCCTTGATTGGAATCATAGATAAAAATTTGCTAATCCACTTTCTTTGCTGAAAGTATTAGAAAAGTAATCCATCTTTTGAAAATGCTTGAGCAAAATCATGTGGTATAAAGAATATGTTATTGAATAAAGAGTTTAATGAGAACTGTAAGGCATATGCATTTTTCTATGGTTTTAAGGGGAAAAACGCAATCTGGGCTCTTTAAAACCATAAGTACTTCCTTTTTTTTTTTTAATGCAATGCCTTTTAAATGCACGTTACATGCTATGCTTTTGTCTACCTGAGAAAATGTGAGTATATATTTAGGAAGAAGAAGCTGCTATTTATTTTTATTTTTCTTGTGTTTGAAAATATCTGATGTGAATTTCTTGCTTGTGTTCTTTCCTCCCTCTCCCCTTTTCTACCCATAGGGCATCAGAGCACGCATTTTGGAAACCCTTGTAATGCTTATTCTTCTTGCACTGCTTATCCTTGGAATCGTATGGGTGGCTTCAGCACTCATAGACAATGATGCTGCCAGTATGGAGTCTTTGTATGGTATGGAATTCAAAAAAAAAACACCACAGTAATTTCATTTTAATTATGGAAATGGATGTTTTCAATTAAATGTATTTCTAGTAAATACCATGCAAGTGTTGCACAGGTTGCAATGAAGCTGTATTAATTTAGTCAATACAATTTGTTTTGTTAAATCAGTTTTTAACATGCTGAGGAGCTGCATGTGGACATAATATATATTAAAACCAAGAGACTCAAGTGGTATATTTTTCCATGTAAGTGATTTTTCAAGCTAAAGTACTTGGGGATTTAGTTGCCTGCAGGATTATTAACTCAGTAATTCTCAACTTATTCTTGAAAGTACTGTTGTTCAATACTGAATGCTTAAGAAAAAAGGTCAATTCAGTAGTGTTTGTGACATAAGTAGCTTATTTGTAATAAGCTAAGGCTGCGCTGAATATTTTCTTAACAGATCTCTGGGAATTCTACCTCCCGTATTTATATTCCTGTATATCGCTGATGGGATGCTTGTTACTTCTGTGTAAGTATATTCCAGATTATTCCAAAAGTTAAATAATTTTATGGGGTTTATTTGTTTAGTTTTTTTTTTTAATTATTTTGAGATTAAAGGAAGCTTTTTCATTGTGAAGAATCAATATTGTGAAAGCAGAGTGTGATTTTAATTCCCCCCCCTCCATTTTTAAGTTTGAGACATAAATTTGTTAGGTTTGGCTTCAGAAGTTTGAACAAATGGTACCTTGCATACTCAGGTTTTGAGGAATTTCACGCTTCACCTAAAATAATTTAAACTTTTATCTTTATAAAGGTATTTGGAAAATGGGGACTCTTTTCTGCAAAGGAAAGCACAGTTTTTAAATATATCTGCAGGAGGTCAGTAGTACAGAGAGAAAGTTATTTTGGAACATTTAATTTGTCCTATATTAAGTGAGCTTCCCTTCTTCCGTATTTAATTGAAAATGTTCTTGTATAGACAGAAGTTGGAACAGTGCAGTTACCTATTTTGTGATTATGAAAGCTATCTGGAGGTCAGTTATATATTTGTATATAAAGCAAATGCAGTAAAAACCCAGCCTTATACCAACTGGTCATAGTGAAGGTTCAGTCATCTATGTTCAAAAAAACATGTAGATGAGGGCCTTAGTGATGTGATTTTGTGGTGGACTTGGTGGTCCTGGGGTGGTGGTTGGACTTGATGATCTTGAAGGTCTTTTTCAGTCTAGCTGATTCTGTTGTTCTGTGTTTAGGGGACTAAGATACATGATGGAAGCCTCCAAATCCTACTTATAATTTCAGTCCCTTCCTGCCTTCCCCTGCTAACTTCTAGAAAATTGCTTTGAGGAGGACAGAACATCTCCCTTTCCAGATTATCCTGATTTCATTTGTTCGCCAGGCTTGATAGGTTTACAGCGAACCCAGGGTTGTCATTGTGGGGAATGACAGTTCAAAACATCCTTAAGACTAAGCAGATCTATTTGTGAAAGGTATTGCTAATAGAGACCTTGGTGTGTCTCCTTAGGTTCTCTCTATGCAGAGATTCTTAAATAAAGTTTAACTGTTTGGGGAGAGGGCGTGTGGGTTAAGGGAAAAAAGTGGTTCTGAGTGTCTCATGTAGGCTGTTCAAAAGTGAGTCACATCAGTTGCTGCATGGTTTTTATGGGGCAGTTTGCTTACAGACTTTCTATCTCTTGTCTCTTGTTTGTTTCAGTACAGCTGAACAGGGTGTGTTCTGGAGCTGTTGTAAACTGGTTCAACAAAATAATTGGATTTAAATACCAATTTTTGGAAGAATTATTTGTAACTTGTACAATCAAATCACTGAAGTAAAGATGCTCCAAGCTGTGTTGTCTGTTTAGCTGAAAAAGCATGGTACAACAGTGGGAAGATGGTAGATGGCTGGGTAAAGCTCCATTATGTCTTCAGCTGGCTTAATTGCTGAAGCAGTGTATGAGTATTGCTGTGGTGATTTGGAGCATCACTTCCATTCTCTTTTTTTCCTTATCCTGCAGGCTTCTTTTGTTGTGAATGAAGACTATCTTGACTTAGCCTTTTGTATTTTTCGTGTAATACATAATAACCATAGTGAAATGCCAGTTAAAAATAAATTTAATCCTCCCTATAAAATCTTGTATGCTTCTCTGTATTTGGCAACTCTGTTCTAATGGAGACTATAAATATATATTCACATCTATACTATTACAAATTTATTCTATTTCTCACACACTTCAGTATTTGAAGGCTGTTCTCCCTAAACTGTTGATATTTACTAGTAATTTTCTATTATTGTCGTTTGAGCCTTTCTCTCAACAAGCACATATGTGCAGTACCTGGAAACAATCACAGGCTATGATCAAAAAGGACCCATTGTTATTTTAAAGAAAAATAGCTTTAAATCTGGTGCCTGACCCTACTTATCAACTGAAGTTGCAGTACAACTTTGATAGCAAAGCAGTATCATGATCTCTTGACCTCACAGCTATGCCTGTGCTAATAGATTAAATGGGTCTGCAGTGGTCTCCAGTGCTTTGGCCAACTGGTATCTTTCTGTCCATGGTGTTGCAGTATGCAGTAGGTGGCTCTGTGGGTATTGCTTCCTGATAAATGGTTCCTGGACTGCAGGAACTCTAGAACTGCACTTGAGAACTGTTTGGGAAAGTTCTAACTGGCCCAGGGCATATCATGCCATGTATAGTGCTAGTGATTTACTGGTATAGGCAAGCAAGTCTGAGTGCCCAGAATTGTATCCTGGCACTGCTGAATTTACTAGTGTAGACATAGCCTCTGGTGCCAAATGCTTTGAATAAATAATTACTTTAGCAAGTTCAAGATAACTGATTAGATGATGTTCCTTATTTACAAGAAGAAAAAAAATCACACTTACACACTTGAAGGGGAGAGATGCTTGTCTTGTTCAAAATTTGTATGATAACAGGGTGGTTTAAAGTTCATACTGGAGGTTGAATCTCCTGCCGTTCTCTTCAAAACCGTGCTTGGTTATATGTGGAATAGCACTTTGAACATCCAAATATAAAGTTGGTTTTTGACTTACAAATCACTGTTTACAATGATCTTTTTTTAATCTGTAGTATGCACCCCAGTGGGACTTTCACGGATGTTTACAGTAATGGGTCAGTTGCTGGTGAAGCCAACAGTAAGTGTTCCATAAATCTGTCCTCATTTGCTCTCTGTTAGAAGGTGGAATGGCATTCAGGTACTTCCTTTTTGAATGCTTGCACTTCTTTATAACTCTCTTCAGTTCATCAGAATTTCTGTAGTCAGTATTTCTTGTACTTGTTTAAAGATTTTCATAGAGCACAAAAGCCTATTCTTTTCTACAGAAAAAGAAAATTTAATAGTTTAGGCTTCCTCTGATTTTTCCAATTTATATAACTGCTACTAGTATTAATATTCATTGCCAGTATTGCCTTCTGTCTTGTAAATGCCTGAAAAATGTGGGCTTGTTCTGAGTTCAGAAGCAAATGGTACAAAATCCAGCAAAGGATACAGAGCTAAGACTGGATAACAAAAATGGTATGTGGAAGTACACTTGAATGGGTGAAAAATGGAGGTAGTTAGCATCTTTAAGATCTTATACATAGACTGAGTTCTTGTACTGACTGTTGTGAGGGGAGAAGTTTTCATCATGTACAAGTGCTCTAGTGACTTTGCTGTCACGTTTCTTAGTTTGTATTTGCTAAAATTTGGATGCACTTAGGTCTTACATTCCTTTTCGTTAGTCAGTTCAACCTTAAAAATACAAAGAAAATGCATATTGTTTGGCTATCCGTAAGCTTTAAACTCAAAGTATTAAGGTAGACAGGCCTTTTTTTTTTTTTTTTGCTTGTTTTTTTTTTTTCTTTTTTGTTTTAGCTTCCAATAGAAATTCATATTGCTTGAAATACTGACTTATGTGAAAAGTCACTTTTTAAAATGCACTTTTTCAAAACCTGTAGGTATTTTTGCTTAAATGAAATTGAGTGTGAAGGTTGATATGATTTGAATATGTCAGGGGAAGGTCAGGTGTATTGTCTGTTTCTCTGTTCCATAAGACTCCTCAGGTTCAAAGTGAACATAAGAGCTTTAACCTGAAATGAAAACTTAACAAAAAGTTTGCTTACCATCAAGAAATATATCTGTAATAGAATGGAATAATCTTTTGTGGAGTTGTTATTTGTATCAGTATTGCAGAGGTATAGACTGTATATTTTAAATCCAGGTTACTAGAACAAAATGAACCTGACTAGCTGACTGCAGTTTTTTCTAAACAAGTGACTGATAGTCAGTTCATGTTTCTGTTTACTAATACAGATCCTTGAAGACCTAGATGAGCAGATGTACATCATCACTTTGGAGGAAGAAGCAATTCAGAGGAGGCTTCATGGTATGTTTGTTCTGATACTGCTTCAGATACAGTATTTAGACCAGAGTGGTTCTGGTCAGAAGCATTGATCTCACTGTTGCATAACCTCTTCTCTCAAAATAGAAAACTTCAGCATCTTAGTGTGTAACAAACATTATTAGGCTTACATTCCACTGCTCACTGTGATGTTCAAGATTGGCTTGTGTAGTTCGCTTTGGTTTCATTTTCATTAGCATGTTCATGAGCTCTAATATGTGAATATTCTCAGACTGAGAAAGCAGATTGAGTAGTTGACCAGACCTACCACCTATTGCAAAATAGTTGGGATTGATAAATGGCTGTATTTTAGTCTTTTCTGAAGAACAATGAATTTATATTAGCAAGAGGTTCAACTTCCTGCATTATGAGTTTTGGTTTTCATTTGGAGGATATTTTCTGTTTCAGTTCTTAGGTAATAATTCATTAAACAGCAGAGCAGTTCTTTATATTCTAGGAGTATTTGAATTTAATAATTTTATTAATAATTAAAATGAATAGTTATTTAAATGTTTTATAATTCTTACATGTAGTATTACAGTTCTGCACTTCTTAAGGTGTTTCTGTTTTGATGTACTTCAAAAATAGTATGAAGTTTTGGCTTCTAAGAGTGTATTGCAGCATGACAGGCACCAATTACAAAAAATATATTGATTCTACAAACCTGGAAATGATGTTGTACAAATCATCATCTGAATTGTTTTTAGCTGCACGGATAAGCCGTCTATTCACAATTTATTACAGTTGTTTCAGGTTGGAAAACCAAAGAATATTCATGTCATGACATATCCATTGTTGGATGTGACTGCATTGATTGTTGTTTTATGGCTTATTTTAGCCTAATTTTCTTAATTTCCTGCCTTTCTCTCTGAAGTTTTCTGTTATATATCTCAATCTTCTTTCAAGTCTCAGTAAGTCTCTTTTCAAAGTTGCTTGGTCAGAGAAAGTACCTTTTATAACAGCCGATCGTGGTGGTCGTCTTCATTCCAGTGTTTAAAATTTGTGGAGGACTAGTGACTTTTTCGTGTTAAAGTCAGTCATGATTTCTAGTTTAGAAGTAATGTTCACCTTTGCTGTTTTAGAAGGTTAAGTGTTCATATTGACATGTATATTTAAAGTATATATAGAGAAATACATTCACATACAGATACACAAAAAGTAAGTACAGTGAATGTCTTTGAAGCTGTAATGGGGTAATTATTGTTCTGTGTGTTTGATGTTAGGTAGCAACTATAAAATATTTGTTACTGAATATTTTATGTTGTCATGGTGATTTTGCTTATGTACAAGAAAAGCAATATCTGAATAACTGTTGGGTCATTTTTCTCTATCTGTTAGATGTAGTGCAGAGTGATTTCTGCTGTTCAGGTGGAGAATGTGATTATTTAGGTAAAAGGGCCTTCTGCTATTCTGTGTAGAAGTCTGTGCCAGTTGTTTATATCACAGTTTAGTAAAGTTATTTGCGAAGTAGACCTGGTCTGTTTGTAGGCACCTACTAATGGGGTCTGGATTTAGGATGTGTGCAGGTGCCTCCCCTCACCACTAGCCAAAAGACTAGATTTTCTCAGTGAATTGGTACATATTCAACATAAAGTGGAACTGCAGCCTACCCATGTTTCACAGAGCTCTCACCAGCG
>JASSUY010042691.1:0-25480 GCA_032466535.1 Forpus xanthops
TGCTGTGGCACAGTCCGTGTGTGGGTCCGCAGCTCAGGGCCTCACGGCTCTCCTCTCCCCACAGACTCCTCTCGGCCCCGCTGGAAAGGAGCGGCTGCCCCAGCGCCCCCCTGCGCTGCCTCTGCCCGTGCCTGGAGGGGTTCGGGGCGCTCTGCAGAACCCCGGCTTTAGGATCCGCCGTTTGTCTCTATCAGTAATACAGTCGGAGCTGTCACACCGCGTCTCTGGTGCGATGCGGCCTCCCCCGCGCTGCACCGGGTCCTCCCCTGGGCACCGGCGGGGCTGCTGCCTCTCGCTGCCCCGGGGGAAGCCGTGTGCTCTGCGCAGCCCGAGCTCTCCCTGCAGCCTCTCCCTTCGCCAGCTCTTCGGGGAGCGCGGATCGGCCGCCCGAGCCGGAGCCGCAGCCTTTGCTCTCAGCGGCGCCCACTCTGGTGCCTCAAGGGCGGGTCGGACGCGCGCCATTACTGCGGGCCCCGCGCTCGCCGCCTCAGCGGCTCCCGTGTGAGCTGTCCCTCCCGGCTGGACTCGGCGGTACCGGGGGGCTCCCGGTCGGGGCCCCCCTCTCTGTCCGCCGCCCGTCGCTGCAGAACGAGCCCTTCCGGGGCTGTTCGCCTCAGGAGCGCACCGCGGCGGCGTTGCCTCGGGCGCCATCAGCGCTGGCTCCGCCGCCTCAGCCTCTCCTCAGGCAGCGGCGGGAATCGGCGCTGCCGTGCGGGTCCCCCCGCTCAGAACGAGCCTTGGCCGCTGCCATCCGCGGCGGAGCGAGCCTCTCCGGGGTCTGGGGCTCAGCCTCGGTGCCCGGGACACGTTCGGAGGGATGTGAGGAAGGGTCAGGGACGGAAGAGAGGCTATGGCGGTGTCTCACCCGCGTGAGGCCCAGAGCTGCGTGGCAGCGGAGAGAGGAGTAATGAACGGAGAGGGGCACTGAAGGAAGGGGAACGAGCACGTGTGTTTTAAAGTATCAACCTGCACGCCTAAAAGAACAGCCGAAGCCAAGGAAAAAGCAAAAGCCGCGTTTTAATTGGGCTCTTAATTCCTGGCCCTCAAGGGGGCAGCTGCACTCGTGGCCTTGCCAGCTCTGCCCCGAGCTGTGCAGGGCTTCCCCTGTGCCCCATCTGCAGTTGAAGGCCTCAGTGCCCTCCTCTTCCCACATGCGCCTCTCTGCAGGTAACAGACCGCCTGGAAATACTTTTAAAGGCCATCCCCCTTCCTTGTGTCCATGAGTGGATTCTGCAGTGCTCAAGTGACTGTGGCAAGGGCCTATTTTCTATGGTTTCCTGCAGTAGCTGTTGCAGGCAGTGTTTCATAGCTGCTGCTGCTGATACCGAGGTGACCTTCTCATGGGAGAGGTATGGAAACTGCACGAACAGAGAAGGCAGCAGGTGCCAGCTGGGGTCCTCTTGTCCTATCCTTCCACTGCCTCATGGCCGCTTTGCTGCAGCAGGATTAGGTGATGTAGTGTCAGCATGACAAGGGAGTGCTCGTGATGAGCATAGAGGGAAATCACACATAACCCACAAGGCTGTCACACAGAGCTGTGAGGTTTAGGGCATGAGGGTGTGATAAGGAACTCCTTTTCCTTGGTATTTGTTTCCTTTTTTTGGTATTTAAGCATTTCCATCACCCAGATCACTAATTAATTAATGTGCTGCCGCTAAAGTTTGTGGGTTTGATTATTCATTTGGATGGGGTATTTTTGCGTTTTTACAGTTTGCCCATCACAACTGCATTTGTCAGTGAGCCACCAAAATCACAAAACCCATCCAGTTCTATAATATCCATTTATATGGGCTGCATGTAAGTTGTTTTTCAAATGCCAACACCTGATGTTAACTTCAGAAAGATTATTCTAGCTGGATCTAATAAATGACATTGATTTAAACAATACTGAGCTGGTTTCTACACCCCAAGTGTGTAACAGCCATTGATGCTGGCTACTCAAAGCTGTTAACTGTAGTAAACTGAAATAATTTCTGAGGAAACTAAAACATCTGCAAATCATAGAATCCCAGGGTGGTTTGGCTTGGAAAAGACCTTAAGATCATCCAGTTCCAATCCCCTGCTATGGGCAGGGACACCTCACACTAGATCATGTCACTGAAGGCTCTGTCCAGCCTGGCCTTGAACACTGCCAGGGATGGAGCGTTTACCATTTCTTTGGGCACCCTGTGCCAGCACCTCACCACCCTCACAGTAAAGAACTCCTTCCCTATATCCAACCTGAACTTCCCCTGTTTCACTGTGAACCCATTCCCTTGTCATGCCTACTGGTATTCCTTAGTCTGGCTGCTGAGATTCACTGGATGTCGTCACACTGTGTGTTACACAGCCTTGTCTCTTTACAAAGCTGGTTTCATGTGTGTGATTCACACACAGTAATTCACTTTCAAGTGTGCTTGGTTTAGGATGACTTTGCCAAAGTACTTGTTTGGATCTGAATTTGATACACAATCATCTAACAGCTGAAGCATGTCTAATTTATATATATTTTAAACTGGCCTATTTTTATCACTAAATATTAATCATTTACAGTACTGAAGAATAATATTTTGGGAAAGTACAGATTTTTGTTGTACTTAAATCTATCTAACTGGATAAACTGTTAATGCTGCAGACTGGCATTCCAGTCTAAATGCTACCGCTGTGATCAAAACCTGTAGTTATGGTGATATCCCATTTTTTTCTGGTTTATTAGATAAAAATGCCTTTGCAAAGTGTACTGCAGATAAGATTTTCCTTAACTCTTTTTTACTATTATTATATTACACTTCTTTATGCGAGATTCGGCTGAACAGAAGTACAGGCAGAATTACATCCCTATTAAGGTATGATAAGTGGGTGTTTTGTCACTTAAAGTAAGATCTAAAAGTTCCACTAATAAGGTAAAATTTCACTCTCACTCAAGCCACTTAAAATGCCACAATCTATTTTCTGTTAAAAACACTTCAACAATTTCTTAGCCAAAGTAGTCTAAATTAAGGCCTTGATAACTAATATTCAATACAATTCATGTATGTCTCTACTGCAACACCTTTTAGAAACACCTTGGTGACAATTATTTAAGAGATCTAAAGGAAAAGATTCTCTGGTGTCAGTAGCAGACCTCACCATATGGTCATTATTGCTCTTAGTCTTACTTTAAAATTTCTACAACCAAAAGGAGTTTGTAAGTTCAGGTTTTATTGTCTGCAAAGTAAAATGAATGTAAGCATTCATAATTCATATTTATTCCATCCATTAAACCTTTGTGTACCATGGCACTGATCTTATGGCAGTCAGAATTTGAAAGTAGCTTGTCAACGACAGAGGTTTCTAAATCAATAAATACATTTGAAAACAAGAACAGATCACAATATAAAAGCACAGGATCTGAAACCAAATGCTGCAGCACACAGGAGCCGTTCTTTAGAACTGTGTAAATTGAACAACTGTCACTAGAACACCTTCTATAAAAATAAAAGGCTTTGTTAATATCTGCTATTACCTAAAGTTAGGTAAATCATGCCAAATAGCACAAAATACAGTAGCTGGAAAATGTAGGCCCATCTCATTCTTCGGCATAGCTGTGTAAAAATCAAGAGGGATTATCTGCTCCTTCCTTAAGCTTTTTCCTTTTTTCTTCTAGTGTTTGTCGAAAGACTTTTCTCAAGGTGTTATAAACATATGGTCCATTTTCAGAATCGAAGCTTGTCTGATAAAAGGGAGAAATAAAAGTTCAGTTGTTAAATTGATGTCATACAGCAAAATGCAAAGGAGATGACCAACATAAAGAAAAGCTTTATCTAAGGAAACCTGTGTTCATGATGGAGTGCTTAATGCTGAGTATTTTCAATGTTATGCTGACTGGACAGTGAAACAAACCAGTAGGAGAAACATCACTTGTTTCAACAGGTAACATGTCTGCAGGTTACAAGAGATTAAGAACCAGGATGATGAATGTTCCGTTCATACAACTTCGCCTGCTGAATCAGAGAAGCAAGCAGCTGTGAGCTGCACAATGGCGAGTGTAGCCTGGCACTGCTATTAAATGATCCCAAAAGCAGAAGTTATTTATGCACAACCTTTATTAAGGACCCAAAATATAACTGAATGGCAGTGTAATTCAGAACATGATTTTAATCTGATGGAAAGGCTCCAAGTGGTACAGAATTGACAGAGGCCTTTGGAAAGCTACTCCCAGTGACTGATTATTCTTACCCCTTAAAAAACTACCTTGTCCCTCATCTGAAGAAGCCCATGAATTGGCAGTGATCCAAACCCAGACAAATGAAACTAAAGGATTGAGGCTGCAGTGACAGAATTTAATGTTGCTGAGAATATTTCATACCCTTTATGTAGGCTGATTATTATAAAATGTAAACTCTGAGAGAATGAAGCGTGTGGTCACTACTTGTGAAGGAAGTGCTGTAACTTTCCTCACAGAGGCCTGCTCTGTTAATGCACCCTCCATGATTTAAAACAAATAAGGATGTTACTTGCCTTAGTGAAAGCTTTAATAGCACGAGCAAGTAAGGCCTCCTCCACATCGGCTGGCAGCATTTGCAGGTTTGCCACACAGTGTAAAATACAGAGGATAGTCTGGCACTGTTCCTGGTGGGTAGAAGGAACAGCAGCTCATTAGAAGAAATACTTTAATGAAGAACATTTAATTTTCAGGTTTTGTTAAGTGCTGTTCGAATATCAGACTGTGCCTTTGTGTATTGCAACCTTCAGGTGCAGGAGTTAGGGAGGGGATTTTCACAAGCCTGAAAAAGCCTCTACATTGTTATTTCAGTCATGATGGAAGAAACTCCTCTCTTGTACCACAAACAGCTCTGGAAAGTTCTAGGAGGTTGAACATGCATCTGGAGACTTATTTTTGAAGGTCCTCTATAAAACAGTGGCATTCATGAGAACTGGCATGGAAAAAGTGAGATTTGATCTTTCCAGCCCCAGATATCTGTGCATGTTTAAGGCTCTTTCCCCAGCTATCATAATATGATCTGCATCTCTGTCTACCAAGTCTCCTTCACCACTGAAGGAAGCTTGCAGGAAGATACCTGGGCAGTACTAGCAAAGGGAGTGAAGTATCTCTGGGGTCCTAGTTCTATCCCTTTTCCAAGGGAGATAATCACACTCCAGGGACTTCACTTTGTGACAATGAAATTAAAAGTTGAGGGATTTCTGGGAGGAGCAGCTAAATATGCACCAGCACATACCAGGGGCTGACTGCCTGGAGACCAGATTGCCAGGAAAGAACCTAGTGTCCCAGTGCATGCAAAGTTGAACATGAGCCAGAAATGGGTCCTTGTGGTAATAGCAGCTTGAAAGCGTCCTGGGCTGCATTAAACAGTTGCCAGCTGGTCAATTGAGGTGCCATGTCTGGGCTACCGGGTCCAGCTCTGAGCTCCTTGGTACGTGAAGGACATTGACACACTAGAACAAGTCCAGTGAGGGGCCACAAAGATGGTTCAGAAACTGAAGCATCTCACATACAAGCAACCTGCCCTAGCTGACTCTGGAGAAAGGCAGTTGGACTAGAAGGCATGCAGAGGTTCCTGCCAACTATTCTGTGATTCCAAAACAATTTAAAATAAGATAATGTAAGAGAAAACTAATATTTTTAAATATAGCCCCCCCAATTATTAATCATTTCTATTCATTTATAACGTGTCAGGCAGTCATTTTTCATTTCATACAAACAGAAAATTAAGACTCTGACAGTGGAGGAATACTTCAGGAAGAAACATGGTGGGTTTAGATAAACTCAGCTATTCTGAATGTCATGTCACGAAGATGGTGAGTGCACACAGAGTTCTGACCACCTATTTATTAGAAGATATATTTCTGGCTATCTGGAGGCTGTTAAAAAGGGCCCTATTTTCTTCATAAATACTTCAAAAACTGAGACTTGGGAAACAAAATTGTGTGAGAAGAACAGAGGGGGGTTGTTTGTTGGGGAGGTGTTTGGGTTTTTTTATATACCTCACATCTAGCTCTTTGGGGAAAGCACAGTTAAAGAGCTGGGATCAGAAGTACCTGTTTTACACAGAGATTTCAGAATACAGATGGCCACAGTTCTGATCTACGTAGAAGAATTTGGTCTGGCTTCTGATTCCTCCAATTGGCAAATTCTACCTATTCCTTACCCCAGCTCTTCCAGAGCTGAGGGGTTAAGATGTTTGCACAGCAGATCTGACAGCCATGAAGCACAGCTGTCAGATGAGACATTAACAAAAGCCATCCACTGAGTCACAAGAGAAGGTTTCTCATCTTTGCCTGTGGATGTCACACCGCAGAATGTGCAGGGCAATATGCTGAAGGTGAGCTTCTACTCAGTTCACAGACAGTACCTGGTATTTTTCCTATCATATTAATCATCATAGTACTGATTTAAACACACACTCTTCAATACCACAGTAATCTTCATTCTTGTTTTGAAAGAGATTGAAGTCAAGTGCAATTCCCTTGTCTGAAGGCCATAAATAAATAGTTCAACATGCATCAACAAAATGTACTTGGCAGTTAAAGAACTGATTGACAGATCTACCTTTCTCAGTAAATAAAGTGCCTCCTGTGACTCTGTGCATTTTTGTGCCAGTATGTCAACATCATCTTTGGATATAACAGGTTCTTTCAGCTGCTCTATCCAGGACCACATCAAGCTACAGAGGATGAAAGGATCTCTCTCGGTACAGATTTTATCCCAAGCTCCATCTCGAGCATTCAGTTCTTTCTTCAAAACAAAAAACAAAACAAAAATGAAAATGCATCATCTCTTTCCTTCTGCCAACATTCCCCTTGGCTGCTTCTGTTCCAACAAAGAGCTGCAAAAAAACCTTAAAACTAATCTGTTACAAGGCATCAATATTTGCCAACAGTGACACAAGTGATTCCTTAAGACAGAAGGATGACGTAAACCGGGCAGCTCAGACTCCCCCCGTTGTCTGCTAGAATATATAAACCAGGTTGGTTTCCAACTTCAAACGTTGCCAGGAGGATTTGGCTTTGAGGGGAAGCATTGAAGTTTCTACTATGTTCTTTTACACACAGAATCCTCTGATGAGTTCTGAGAAAGCACTGATTAAAAGCAGCACAGCTCTACCTGAAAATCTGTAGTACTCTTACGTTGCCAGCAGCCAAGTTACAACCACAAGTAACTGTGTCAGGTATCATTAGGCACTAAAAAGAATGAACACAACCAGGTGCAATGTTCTAATCTCCTGCTAGAGGCCAAAACTGTAGGTGCATTTTGTTTGCTTTTGAAAGAACTGGCCTACAACTGACACACACAGTCATTCACTGAACCACAGCATAAACTGGTGTCCCAGCGTGCCATTTCAAAGCTCATGGTGGCATCTTTGCCACCTAGGAATTAACCTAGGTGAAATACGCAGAGCACATAACACTGAAACAAGTTAAAAGTTACCTGCCACATTTCTACCTTCTGCTTCACTTCATCCTCTTCCAGAAATTCATTTATATCTGCAAGTGCTTTTGCTGCCAAAACTCTTCGGGCTTCCAGACTTAATTCTGACTGGATAACAATGTGTGGAATTGCCTCTGACACATCTTTGCTCCCTTGGCTTTCACATCCAATGGAAAAGTTCACTTTAGAAGAAGAAGAAGAATCCGAGTCCTCAGAGACATAGACTCTTCTGCCGTACATATTAGTCTTGTGGTCTTTCCTATGACCAGTCTCATTGGTAAAATTGTGCCTTGGTGTTCCAGGTTCCCTGGTGTTGTGGATAGATGATAGACCTGAAGAGAAGGTTCTGCTGCGTGGCACTCCTTTGGTAGAGTTCCTTCTGTAATGAAGTGAGGATCCATCTTTTCGTCCATCCAGATTAAATTTACCTTGACTCCACAACATGCATGTATTCCGCACTAATGCTCCTTTGTCTAAATCAAACTGTACATTTTGGTCATCTGTGGCAGAACATTCCTCACCACTGTTCTGCTTAAGTTTGTTGCACAGTAATATCTGAGTAGGTACTGTCCAGGCAGTTTCTCCTTGTTCTAAAAGAAACTCAGTTCTCCTTAAATCTGACTCACTATAGCTTAGACGCCTTTTCAGATGAGTAAGAGGCTGGAGGCATTCAACATTCCTTCTTTTCCAAAGAGGATCGCACTCATGTCCCAGAGAGAAAAGAGAATCTTGGGTGTGGGAGTCGGACGTGTCACTGTCCTGCCTCACGAGTTCTCTGTCTAGCTCTGTGGACACTAACTGTGAAACAGTCTTTTCAATTTCAGCTGAGAGATCGGGTAGATCTAACAGTTCTGCCTCTATCACTTGTCTGTTTTCAGCCAAGTCCAGCAACAACTTGCAAACTAGATGAATAAGTTTTGGCACATGCTTGAGATGCCTACTCTCATAACCATGGAGCAGATGCCTCTGACGAGTCAGGTACTGGGACAGGGTCACTCTGTGTGCCTTCGGCTCACAGCATGCAAATACATTTCGCAGAGGAACCAAAAACTGAGTGAATTCTCTGATGCATAATAACTGCCCTCTTGTCTGAATAGAATTTGGCCTTTTTGTTCTGACAAAGAGAATGGCTTGATCAGCACTCATTCTTGTTGCAAAAACTAAGTAGCAAGCTATCAGAACACCTGGAAAATACAGACACAAGCATTAGTTGAAGAACTGTCAGACTCAAGCAAATACTTGGTGGAACTATAGGATAAAAATTAACATAGGTGAAGATACAGGCTTTATGCCCTCTCTCACATGATGCTCTTACTGAAGTACAGTTATATTTGTTGGGTCACAAGATAGCAAACCCATTCTCACATTCAGTGAGAGAGTTTCTCACCACAGCATCTCTGGGAGTTCCATCATCTGTGAACACACGAGCAATGGTGGCTTCTACAGGAAGGACATGGGCAAAATGGTCTTGAAAGAAATAAGATTTTAGCTGCTCCACCAAATCCACCTCATCTAAAAGTGAGTGCAGGTCTGTAACCATGTAATAAATACTGGACCACTAAACTATTGGTGAAATCAAGTATAGGTGAATTTTTCCCATTTAAAAAAAAAAGCTGTCCCATTTGAATGGAACAGGGAATTATTATACAGAGCCAAAGCCCTCTAACATTACAGCTCCTGTTTTTAATAAAGCTGATCTCTTGTAGCCATTCAGATAATTCTCACAAATGTGTTTAGCATTTTTAACCATCTTATGGACGTACATCCTGCACTGATACAAACTATTAATCATGTCTGACCAGAGAAAAAGAATTCTGTTGATTTTGCGGGAGAGCACATACCTGTTCGACCAAGTCCTGCGTGACAGTGAACAGCCACCCTCCCTTCCTGCAAGGCGAAGGCCATGACTTTTACCATATCCAGAATCGTAGTGAGAGATGCCACTCCATAGTCCTTCCATCCAAAATTGTAAAAATAAACTGAAATAAAAAGAGAGTTATTTTGTGCCGTCGCCAATGTCAAGTTTTCAGTACACAGCAGAGAGATGACTAATAAATGAGAGCAGTAAAACTGCATAATGGATCTTAGACTCTGACTACATATTGTTTGCAAGACGCTATTTTCCCATTGCGCTGTACGCTTGCTATTGAATTTGATAAGTACATGAAGCTAGCGAAGATCTGTCAAACTGAAGTTCAGCAAGAATGTAAAAGGTGTAACAAAATGCAGTGATTCATGCCAAAATTACTGAGCTATATTTAGGGAGAGGGTAATTTTTTTCTATTTAGAAATAAAAGCACTTCTTCAGTCAAAAGCTGCTTCCACAGAGGCACTTCTCCTCATCTCACCATAATATGGAAACGCAAAAATACTGCCACTGCAAATGCCCTCCAATGAAACAACCTTTTATAGTCTAGATAAGAAAACAGGAATTGTAGCAGAATGTGAAATGTCATGGTGTTCACATTAATTGTGAACTCAGAAGAAAAAGACAGATTTAACCAGCTCTAGTCCTGTCCTTCTGAACACCAGAACATAAACCCTCAGTCTCACTCTAGGTATCGATGACCTTCGACAATGTGTTATTCACTCTCGATTGTATTTGCCAAGTTCCATGTTTACATCCCATTTTGTGCAACATTTCTTACATAGCTGCTTTTAACACACAAGAATTCAAGTACAAACACCTCTAAGTGCCAAAATCAATAACTAATGAGGAAGAGCAGCAGGAGTGGACTCACTTCCAGCCTCCATAAAAGCTTCAGGAAGGTAGGTGAAGCCGCTCTCTTGTTCTAGTGGATTCCCACAGCTCGCATGCTCCCCAGGACGCTGAAGGTTAATTATGGTTTTTATGCCACATCTTGAGGAAGGAATAGATGAGTCAAAGTGTTATAGGCAGCCAAAATCTCATTATCCCTTATTTTCTGAAACACATTTATTCTTACTGGAGAAGAAATCTTTACCTGTCTATCATTAAAATGAAAGGATCTTTATCAACAATCCAAATCTATGTCGAAAGAGAAAATGGATCAGGAATTACACTAGTAATACTTACAGTAAGTAATGACTAAATTTGTTACCTTTCAAACTGCTCAATAATTTTGTACTTTTCTATTAATTCTGTTGAGGGTCGAGCCATAGCCAGTATGTTATCTGTAATCCTGAGAA
This sequence comes from Forpus xanthops, assembly GCA_032466535.1. Classification (NCBI taxonomy): domain Eukaryota; kingdom Metazoa; phylum Chordata; class Aves; order Psittaciformes; family Psittacidae; genus Forpus; species Forpus xanthops. Next base: position 10,577 of record JASSUY010042691.1, read on the forward strand.
ATCAGAAAAGTAGATAACAGGGCTGTTATTAATACTTCCCTGGATATGAATCTACCAAAATAAGAATGCTCTGTGATGATCAAACCCAACAGAAGTATCTTGCTGATTAACTAGAAATGGTTTTTCAGTGAATTCTATTATCACAGTGTTAGTGATAAATCCTGCTAAGCTGATACAGATACGACCCAATCCAAAGACAATTACTGGAACTGTTTAAATGCCAGGCCAATAAACATGGTAAAAAATTCACCTCTGTTTGGATTTTTAAGGTCGGTATGTGCTGAACAGTACCTGCTGTTGCAAAAGACTCAGCAAGACTGCAGAGACCCATTTCATGGGACTGTTACTGCACACAAGCTCGTTTCAGAACACATCTTTCATTACTTCATCTTTAGTAAATGGTTTTAGTTCTAAATTCTGTTATAAACACATTTTAATTCATTTGCATTTTAAACCTCAGCAAGGTCTATAACCCAGAGCAGATTCTTTGTAATTCTTGCATATAAATACTTATTCTTTTGGATCTGAACTTAGTGTAAGCCACAGAAATCTTTCATCACCTTTACTGGGCTACGTGCAATAGCCATTATGGTTTACTATTTAGATGGAATTCTGAACCAAGCTATCATTATACTTAGCAGCAGCTGATTTCAAAAGAAATCATTACTTTCTTTTGAATTCTCTCTTTTAATAAATGCAATTGATGCAATTACATTTTAGTGAGAGCAAATGCTCCTTATTACCAAGAAGAGTAGAGCCCTTTAATGGCTTGCTCCTGGTCACTCCATCGAGCTGGGTTTTCATACTTGCAGGCACGGCCACCACATGCCATCGAGCACTGCATGTGGCCAGGAATGACATGGCGAAGGTGCTCCCCTACTTTGGTGTATTTTGCTGTCGGACGCCTTGAACTTCCTGGAACACAGAGAAAAACAGACTCAGTAATAAAGCTGAGAAGTGCATCTCCACCTTAAAAGCGTCAGTTCAACCTTAACAGTTCATCAATATGAAGTTACAAAACCCATAAATACATGCAATAGAGATTTAAGGCTCATTTTTCAACACAGACTTCAAGGAAGTATTCTGAGGGGAAAAGACTGCTTGCATTACTGCAGAAGTTGTCGTTTCTCACAGTAACTTCAGTTTTTTCTGATGGATTTAAAGGTGTACAATACCCTTTGCAACAGAAAAACATGTCACTGTCCTTTTCCACGTGAAATCAGAAATACTTAAATACTTAGCCATACACTTGACATGGGGGTTGGAACTGGATGATCCTAATGTCCCTTCCAACCCTAACCACATTATGATTCTATGTGTGAACATGTGCTTCTGGTTCTTTATAACTCAGCTGTCACGGAGAAAAGCATGTGTTAATTCTTGAGTGAGGAATGAGTGAACAGGAAAAATAATTGCACCCGAGTATTTTATGCATCTCTACAAAATACAGGTAACAGAAGTATATTCATTTAATACCAAGAAAATGCCCAGAACTGCCAAAAGTCTTAACAAAAAGTACTTTACTTTTTTTCTCAGGAAAAGTTGCCTCCAGCTCCTCAGGGCTCAGAGATGACACGGCCACCATAACCCGGTGAGTCGATGATGAAAGGACCTCAACAGCTGAGCTCCGCCGTCTCTGGATGATGCGAAGCAGGGGATCGGAGGAGGAATGCCTCCGACCCTGGAAAAAGCTGCTAAATATACTGACTGCTGAACGCCTCCGAGGTGAGCCCTGCATGACTGACCGGCCCCAGCTACCGGCTGGCTGCTGAGGATGCCCCGAGAGGAAACCCAACTTGCTCAGTGCTGAATTTGCGTGGAGCTGTGCATCCTTCTGTGCGCTCCAGCAGCTCGTCAGCATGGGCTGAGCTATCTCCATAGTAACTAACAGCGAAGGAGCTGCTGCCAGCCATCCGTGGGGCTGCTCCCGTCTATAGGAACGGAGCCTCTTTGGGACAAACTGTTCCGCTGCTCGATGAGAATAGTTGCATTTCAAGTAGATAATTTTGCAGATGGATTGGGAACAACCAAAACATTTTCCATAAACAATGTGGGTATTTAGTTCGTTGTCAATAACGAGCATTCAGAACTCACTGAGGCACAAAATACTGGATTCAAAAGAACAATCAAAATGTAGCTGGAGTCTCAGCTTCCTGAGAAATCTGTATGTAAGCACATTATACTCCCCCACCTTTTGGTTAGACATTCCACAACCACCTCTCCTCCCCCACTTAGTTGCTCCAAAATGCATCATTAGCTCTGTAATGATTGGGATTAGTGTGTTCCTACTGAAATGGCTCAGTACATGATGAATTGTAGACTGTTCACTCTGCACCATTCATATCTTCTAACAAAACACAATGTGTTATTCAAAACAAAAGACTTATTTTTTTTCAGGGCACAGCTGTTTTATTAAGCAAAGCTGTTATCCCTGCAGACTCAGATAAAGCAGATGATGGGGGGGAGGCGATGTGTCAGTTGAGTGCTTTAGGCTTTTCAAGGTGGATGTTAGGTGGCAAATTGCCTCCCACTTCGCTTTAAGTGTGCTAAGGAGAATGAGCTGGCCAGAAAGATTGCAGTGCTCTAAAAAGCACATTTGCTGCCACTGTGTGGAGAAGAGTCTGTAGCAACGCTAAACTTTGTCATCCCATTGTCTCTGCGTTTGTCTGCAGGTTAAAGATGGGGAAATCAAGAAAAACCCACCATAACTTTGTGCAATAAGCCACTGCATTTTCCTGGAGATACCTTCAACCTGTGCTTCTGTTCGTACTACAAACCCAGTACCTCTTGCAGAGAAGTTTGCATAAGAGAAAGCTCTCTTCTGGTAAAAATTCACCAGGCAAAAACCTACTATTTTTGCTAGATACTGAACAGGAATTGAGTGACTGAACTGTGAGTACTGCACCCCGGTCCTTATGGACATGCGGTAAGGTTTGTTGTAGGCACCAGGCCTGGAACATCAGTAGTGATGTCCTGTGAGAAAAGGCAAATGTTAACACCGACTCCTTTAGCTGTTGTCTCAAAACTCTATTGTAATTCAGCAGTAAAGCCTAGTACAAAATGATGAGGAAGCAGTTAAATATGCTTTTATTTGGGGCATTCTGTGGAAGAGAAGGGAGATGAAAATGGCTATTTCAGGTGCTACGCATATCCAAGAAACATGGAGGAGCTTTTCTAATTAATTATATTGCTTTCTTATATGTAATTATTCCTCTCTACCCAGAAACTCTTCTTTGATGTATATCAAGTGACAGTGGAGCCAGAAAGAAGCAATATAAAATACTGCATATCATTATTTTCCTCCTGAATGTAGCAGGATTTGACCCAAAACAGGAAGAAAGAATTACATCCTGTAAGAGTGGAAATACTTATTAGGAAGGGGAGTTTTGCTAAAGGTGCGCTTGTGTTTTCAGAGCACAAAAATGACAGTTTCTTCAACCACAAGATCTGACAATATGAATGTTGCAGAACAGCTCGACACGTTAACACATCGTGGCGATGATACAGCAATGCAGTTTGGGTTTGTATATAGATATGTTTGTAATTGGGGTAATATTCCTGGGGTTTCGAATTATCTACGGAAAATGGTTCGAGGTCTTGCAGAGGTTCGGGTTTTGGGTTTTTTTGTGTTTTTGGGATGCTTCCCCCCCTCGAATTTCTTGAAGCATTTTTTCTTGTGATATCAGAGAAAAATCATTACCTGAACTCATATTTGCAAGGTACAAACTGCTCTCTAGCAGTGAAGAATACGGCAGTTCATTTTGCAGCAGAACTCCCGCAGCCATTGCAGTACCTGTTGAAACAATAATAACATTCACTGAAAATCTGCAACAGAAGCTCAAAAATGCATAATATAGCTGAAAATCAAACCTGGCACCTGGTTATGAAGTTGTCCAAGAACTGGGCAGTCTGACAGGGCCTCTACTGCCTTTTCACTGCACAGTCATCTTAAAATTCAACAGCCTCACTCTCTGTCCTAGCAATTAGAAGTTTACTTGATTGTGTGTTTCAAGCCCTATAGAGTTTGACTGATGACGTGCTTTGTAAATGCATGTTTTATATGCACAAGAATCCCTCAACTCATTTAATGTAAAGCCGTGTTGATTTTATCGCATCCTTCAGAGTACAAACGCAACCAGAGATCCTGACTGGAAATCTTGCAATGGGCAGTTTCAGCAAAGCCAAAGGCACTGTAACTGCAGCACCACTTCTGCATCACACCATTGATAGTTCTAGTTGGTACTTGCCAAACAGACTGTCCACAGGCTTTATGCCTTCTCTGCTCTCTTCCCTCCTTGTTTTGCGTCTGTTGGCATGTTTAAAGTCACATATATGATGATTCTCCTGTAACAAGAAACCTGAACCCAGGCATCTGTCTAAGCAGAAAACAGGGTTTTTTTCTCTTGCTTTAGTATAATTTTTAATGCAAGTCTTCTTTCTACCTGACAAAAAAAAACTAAAGAAAAGCTGTAAATGTGAACATATTAATCACTCACTCTGATGTTTAAATAAAACATTTACATGGTTCTGGAGTGGATACCGTTACCCAGAGTAAGATCACCATTCTGCTTCTCTTACCTCTATAGGAAAACTGCTGCACGTATAACAAAGCCCCATTTTTTTATACCAAACTAAGTACGTCTCTGCATTATGTGTAACTATAGAAGTTTTACTAACTAGACAAAACTTAGGCCCCAAATTCTGCAAAACCAGTATTAGGACTCAGCAATATAGACAGTGTTTTAAAAGACAGGTTTGCTAAAAGAATAAATAGCACTGTGAGGATGAGGTGGTGTAACAGTCTCGAGTGTGGTGTTAACATTTACTGTCCACCTTTTATCTGTAAGTCTGCATAGCTGTTTTTAAAGTAAAGATTTAAAGAGATTCAAATAGAATCTCATTCATGCAGATATTACATTATCTATCTCATACTCTAATCAGCTGTTCGTCCAACAGTGCTAGTGGACTTTACTCCACAAAGTCTTGTAGTGTAGCTCTGTCCTTTTCAAGATGCTTAAAGATGGAACAGAATGCACATACACAATAAACCTTTAATACTGCTGTATCAGTCGCCTCAAAACCATGAGGATTACATTTGTCTGTAAAAGCCAAAGGCCCTTTGAAACTTCAGTGATCCTCAGAAATTAATTTATAATGTAAATATATTAATAGGACTATGAATTAAAATGAATCTTATTAAAGATTAAAGAATACCTGGAGCATTTTCTACTCAGCTACTTTAAGCATGCAACTCCGCACTTTTAAAAGCCTATCCTTTAACAAAGAGGCAGGAATGCTTGCATATAATTGCATTCTATTTGGAGAAGTTCCAAAACCTCTATACTTTTCCCAGCAGACTTTGACATCAGTAAGGGCTGGCTTTTGTGATCAGAGGGAACTTTGTAGCTAAAGAAATCACTTCATTTTATCCCCCAAAATAATTTTCAGGGTTAGTAAGAGCTGAATTAACTGAAACTGTGAGTTCTTACTTCTCAGAAGGTTCTCCTAAAAGCTCTTAATAGCTTCTAATAGCTTGTTCAGATTACATAGAGCATTTGACTAATTTTTCTAAGCAGAATTCCGGCTGTCAGGGACCCTTAACTGAAAAGGGAAGAGATGGAGATTAATGCAGAAGATAATATACAGAATACTAGCAAGATTGTTCTAAATGGCAGAAGCAAACACTGTGTATATTTGCAGTGCAGCAAATAAGAGCTCCCTTGGTTTTATTTCACCAAAGCCCTATCTCCTGTGCTGTATTAACCAGGCAGTTCCAACTGACTCCAGTATTTTGTTCTCGTGCTTGACAGTTTGCTGCATTTATTTCCTGACAAGTGTTTTAAATTGCACAGTGGGATCCACGTGAGCAATTCACTTGTATTTATTTCTGAAACAGAAAAGTGAAGCAAGATTATGACAAATTACTTCACGGAATTCTACTGCTCTCCCTCAAACGGATGTAAAATGTAATTTGGGACAGGAAGTACTATCTCAGTGTTGATCCTACTAGAGAGGGGTACTACATTCCTGCACAGATAAAAGAGTGTTAATAGTAAAAGCAGTGCTTAAGTAAAAGAACTGATGCTCCTGATTCTTATATGTAGCAGTCATTCTTAGTTTTTAAAAGGTCCTCTTCAGCATTTTGTTCATCACATGAACACTCAAAAGGCGCTGAACTGAAAAACAAGCCCAAAGTGTTATTCCAGGTCATGGTCCTCATTAGCTGTCTGAGGAATGTGCTTGTGGCGATCGTGGTACCCACCTTAATCAGATCCGCTCAGTTATCTGGGACATGCACTTCTACTGCCATAACAGCAAAGAAGCTGCTCTTTCAGTCCCCATTGAAGACGTGGAACAGTGTCTCAGGTAATGTTCCATCTCTTTATTGTTTATCACAGGAAGCAGTATCATTAAGTTGCAGGAACAACACAGCTAATGAAACCAAGACAAGGGGAAAATAATGTCTGTGCTGTTGGCTGGCTGAAGTAAAAGGCAGCACCACACTGCCCAAAGAAACAAGGATCTAGAAACCATGACACACCATCAGATGTCAAGCACTAAGGGGATATTTCAGGAAGTCCCCTCCGGGTGTGAATTTTATCCTTGGTTTGATATCTGTGTGCATTTTTTTTTTTTTGGGGGGTGTCCCAATTTTGAGCAGATCAATTCCTATCAGAAAGGATGCAACATTTTTTGTTTCCTGTTGTTTGCACCATCGATTCACTTGTTGCCTTTGGTATTATAACAGCTGTCAAACCCTGCTCACTGCTTCATACATGTAGAGAGAAGACTTTCTTGCAGAGGAAGGAGTACAGGCACACTGCATGGACATAGGTGAGATCACACTGTGTTTCCACGTTCTGTTAAGGAGAGAAGCTGTGTCTTGTCCACACTCCATTCCTCTGGAATAAAAGCATTCTGTGAAGTTACAGGATGAGTATTCAGTGCCATGCAGCAAGGACAACTGAGATCCACAATGAAGCAGGTCCTGGACCTTTCTGGTGACCAAGCTTACAAAGAAGGAGCACACTGGAGGTATGTAAGTCCTGCTTCACATGACCAGGCTGCAGTGTGGACTCGTCAAACAAGCAGTGGAGCTAACCACTTAGCAACTGGCTTAGGTGTCACTGCCTTAACAAGGAAGATTTCCTTTTAGTATTTCAGGATGTGGAAATCAGTGCCATCCAGTCACTGGGTTGAATTTCTGCTCCACAACAAAGTGAGAGAAAAGAGCAATGTCCAATGTTTTAGCAGCCAGAAAGCAATCACATAGCTAAAAAGTGTTGAGACAAGAAGATGCTGGTCTCACTCTACCCTAGCAGTTGAGATGCTTATCTGAAAGATGCAGTTACTATCTTTTACTTCAGAACACATTTTCAAGGCAGAGGGAAAAGCTTGTGTTCCAGACTGGAACAAATCCAGTTGGGGCAGTTCAGCTGCTGGCACAAACAGTAAGCCATTGTAAAGCTACCAACTGGATTTCTGCGGAACTCTCTACTAATAGTGACTTCTCATCTCTCCAGATCCATGTGGATTTGGGAAGTAAGAATATGAGAGCTGACCACACGTCTCAAAAGGTGACATTTTGTATGAACGTGAAAAAATCTTGGTCAAGATTTCACTTTTAAAACATCAGTGTAGAATAAAAGCTATTTTATACCTCATATATTCACTCATCATAAGCAAATGCTGATGCTTATGACTCTCACGTGAAATCTGGAAGTTGTTTTTAATATTTTCATGCCTTCTAAAGTGAATTTGTCCTCTCCCCATTGCAGTGACATGTAAGGAACCATCCTGTAGTGCAATTTTTAAAGGCACTCAGCTGACTGCAGACGCAGGAAGGGGCCATGTCAGCTTTGTCCCTAAGCACTCAGGTAATAACTCTAACATTTACTCTGTGGCCTGATTCTGCAGGTACTTACCTTCCTGAGAAGCTTTGCTTTTGTGAGCAGTCCCACAGAAGTCAACCGAATATTTGCCTAAACATCAGATCATGTGGGATGAAGTTTCATGGCCAAAATGCAGAGTTCTTAAACTGCATGAGTAGGATGTTTTAGAGAGGTAACTACAGATAATTAGACAACTAAGACTAAGTAAAAAAGTATGACAGTGTAAGGAGGACTGGGTATGTTAACGAAGTCACCCGGAGCTACTACATTATAACTTGGTCTCTAAATTTAGGCTTTAAATCTGATGGTTTGAGACTGGCAGATCAGGAGAGTTTTTAACAGAAAAATCTTACAAATGTGCTGATAGACAACCACTTCTACAGGAAGCACTGGCAAATGAAACTGTATGTTTTACATTACTACACACTGTCTGATCCTAACCTTGCTAGGAATAACAAAGAATTTATCTCTAAAGTGGTGTAAAAACCATAGATAACTGGTTTGTGTTAAACCAGCTGCTAAGAGTGTTGTTCTACTGTATACACCAGTAACCAACATCCTGAGTAGTAGGTATTTCAGAAACACGCTACAATTAACAGAAGTCATGAAGGCAGTTTTAGCATCAAGTATTTAGTAGGTACACAGCTCAATTCCCTAGGCTTATTTGAAATGTGGACTATTTACTACAGGGCAGAGAAATCAAGGTAATAATTTAACCAATTTTTCTTATACTTCGGTTATAGGTAAATTGCACAGCGAAACAATACTGCAGCTCTCGTAAAACTCCTGTGATTTCACTGGGAGCACAACCAGAACCGATCTGTTGTTTCTGTATGTGCTTTTACCACTTTGGGAAAAAATGTTCCCCATCTGTTTCAGTAAAAGGTGAATGTCATTTAATCATTAAGTTTGATATTTACAAAGGACTGGAGCTGCTTTCACGCACAAAAGAGACAAAAGAATATAATTCATTAGATGATGTAGGTGTTGGTCTGATGATTCAGTATTTGCTAATCGTAGGGTTTTTGACATAAATGGCAAAAAAACTACAAGCTCAACTGATGAACAGGTCTACAGCTGACTTGATTCATATTATCTTAAGTCACACCAGCTTTCTGTGGTAGTGCTAACCCAACAGCTAACAGAAGCTATTTTAAACTACTTTGAACGGGCTGGCAGCCAGTAATTACTATTAAGAATCATAAAGGAGATGGTGTAAAATGACTATATTCACTGTTCCACAAACAGAACCGGTAACTCAGATACTCTTGATCGTGAACAGCATGTTTACTAAGAGACTATCAGACTTGTAAGACCAACTACATACAGAAGAATGAAATATTGTCAGTAACACATTTAAATAGCATTCAGAATTGGAAAAGTTTAAAAATTAACTCATTAGAGGAATTATTCTTTAATCTCATAGAATCAAAGCCATAGTAAGTTCACAAATAGAGTTTCAGTAATTTCATTGTAACGCCTTACCTGTTGCACTGCAAAAAGAGTAAGTGATTGTTGATCCCTTCATCGTTGCAGAATCAACCACAGAAAATATTTCATAGGGAATTCACATTTTACAGGAGAGAGGCAAATGATGCTGCCACAGTATTTCCTGTAGTTAATTGGATTCCTGATGGTAATCTGGGAGGAGCCAGTAACTATCTTTTCTTCACTTAAGACTGTATGAGGACTGCCTTATGGCCTGTGCAGATAATCATCCCATAAACTGCTTTCTGTGTCTGCCTAGATGTTAAAGGGATTGAGGCAAACGGGCCACACCAAGCTGATGTTTTAATAACTGAATTTTCCATCTCTTCTGTTCCTTTCACCTCATTTTCCTATAATCCACCACAAGTAAATATACGTATGTGTGTGTCTGCGTGCATCAGAGAGGCAAGTAGCTACAGAGCTAATTTTGTGAAGTTACATTAATCAGAGTGAAATTTCTGCATTAAGTCTGAAACAGGATGAAAAGAACATCAGACAAACTGTTTCAGAGTTATCTGTTGTTTCACCCGGAACAAAGCTTTCTTCTGCCTCACCAAATGAAGCATAGTGGCAGTGAGGTATTTACATTGAGATATAGATTACTGTGTTAAAAGTAACAGCTCAAAACCATAACAAAAATCAGTTCATCTGAATGTAAAAGATGTAATAATCTGCTAAGAAAACAAAGTCTCTCTTGATTTAACTAAGTACTAGATAAATAAACCAAGCTAAATATGATACAGTGTCTTACTCTACTTTATTAAAGCAATTCCAACTACTAATTATTAGCTGATGAAAAAAAAGAAGCTTCAATCTCTTTCCATTGCTTCCCTGCGTGTCATATTAAAAACTTCCAGCATTATTAAGCACTTTTCACTGCTCATCATTGCAAATGCCTCACGATTAATTAGAAACAAAACGTGTGCAAGCTTCTGTGGATAGGGTATGTGTATTGTTTAAACAAGCAAGGTAAGCAGGGCTATAGGAGACAACTCAAAACTGATGCCACAACCTCATTCATTCCAAAAACATCATCTCGGCCAAACACCTGCCTTAATTCAGACTGTGGAGCCTAAAATCCTGCACTGCACATCTTTAGTATGTTGGTAATAGTTTCAGTGCCACGGGTGCCAAGTGCCCACAGGTGGAACTGGAGGGTTCAAAACCCCCAGGACACTGATCCTGCCAGTGGGTCCCTGTGTGACAAAGAGGCCCAGGAGAACACAGGAAGTGTTGAGTGGGAATTAAAGACCTTTGGTAGAAACCTGTAATAGCATCGTGGAAAATGTAGGGCAGAGGGAACTGGAGGTCAGCTAGTCCAACATCCTGCTCAAGGCAGGGCAGACTGCCAGGCTAGATCAAGCACGGACAGATTCCCTGTCTGAAGATCCTTGCACAAGTAACACTCCCCGATAGCAGCACCTCTTCTTGGCATCATCAGGCACAGTCTAGTCATGAGAGGTGGCTCTAGCAATGGAGTCTACGAATTCTGAGTAAAGGGACATGTATTTTTCAAGTGTCAGCACACAAACCCCGTGTTAAACAAATGGAGCACGTGGGAAAGTGGTCCGTGGCAGGAAATGGAGGAAGTTAGCATTTTTTTCACTTAAGAATAAAAAGCAGCTTCAGGTAACTAAGTTATATTAAATTCTTGATATAAGCATCCTATTTTGGGGAAAGCTCTAAATGCTCACATTTAAGGAGCAGTCACTGACATACTGTTTATTTTCGTATGGATAACATAATAACACTGTTCACCTATTTGACTCCAGAGGGGTTAACTCCCGGATGGTTTGGATCTCAGTGCAGCAGCCCAGTGCTTTGCTGTACCAATCTGTAGGTGTTAAGGGCTGGGTTGCCCTTCAGGTCTGTTCCTACGTTTGTACTCTTTGGAACTAATGGCACTGGATTCAGCTGAAGGACTATTTTTTTCTAGTGCTCTGCAAAGCTTAGCTAGTTCCAGGAACTGGTGCCAAACACGTCTGTTCAAACAGGCTATGTCATCATCTTTTTGCCAAGACAAGGCTTCATGCCAACTGAGGATGACTTTTTCGAGGGGGGTAACCATTAGGTTGAAATCATTTGCCATTTCCAAGGAGAGAATGCACAGAGTAGGTGGGATGCTAGTGACTAAATCATAATCTTTATCTCTCTAGGCTCAACATTTTCCTATGTAAATCAAATTAAGAAACCCAAGTCCTCTGGAAAATTCTACTGAATGATGATTGCCATTTAAAACTACTACCAAGCTTTTTAGGTAAGTAGAACAGGACCACTATCAGGCTTCTGGCAACTTACTTCTCTTGCACTGCGTGGGCTGCCTCATGGCTTACATTACAGTGGACTTAGCAAATTCACCTGTTCCATCACCTTTATCAGATTAGGCAGGTAGAACACTCCAAAATCTCTCATCAGGAGCTGGATGCCATCGTTTGAGCATTGCTAAGCCCACACTGTTTTCATTGGTACACAGAGTCTAAATATCAAATAATCCTAAATTTTATATTTTACTAAAACCTAATTTACTCAAAAGTTCATTTTAATTTAGCAAAAACGATGTACTTAGATTCCTAGCTGACTGTGGACATTCTCAGCTTCATCTTTTGCTTTTTTTCTCTTCTCATACTTTGGATAATAAAAATCAATTCATGTTGCTTTATGGTCAGCTTTAGTTTTGTGTAACTCTAAAACTTTAGGAAATGTTCTTACAGGCTTTTTGCAAGTTTTGCTCTTAGATATTTTTATATCCACGTATTTCTGTGCCTTCAGCATAATGCAGTACCACTGTGAATCAATCAAAAAAGCAGGGTCAAAACCTATCTAGGCTTTGACTCCACAGGCAGTGTTACAGCTGTGAGAAAAATACACGTTTAGCTGCTTAATGAGATCCCAGAGCAGCAGCCCACCTGTGATCTCTGTCTTCTTTCATCATCTGCACTTCCATCAGTCTCCCTTTTCCTGTTTGTTCCACTGTTAGCTAAAATTGCCAATAAATGCTAAAATGGAAATGTAATGAAGTGGTATGGGCAACACAGCAGTGTGAAGATTTACATTTAAAAGACAGTTCTAAAACTGAAGAATTGTATCAACTATTATTTACAGGGCATTCAATGCCCTTTCAATGCAAAGGTGACTACAAGCCTAAGAGAACAGTCTAGAACCTCTTCTTAGCCACGGGCTTTAAAAATAAAGCAAGCTTGCAACTTAAACAGATGTAAAAAGGAAAGGAGAGCTACAAAACCCCATCCAGCTCTGCTTTGTGGGATAGTTCTATGTACATGCCAAGCTGGTACCCACAAGGCTGCAAAGCCCTCATCCAGTAACAGTCTACTCGCATACATAGCTCCCTCTTTAAAATAGCGGCTGTTGGAAAGCAGAAATTAGGAAGAAATCCTTTTTTCATAAATTTGAGAACTTCTCAAGAACCACCATGTACTAAGCCAGTTTGTGATGACCTTTGCAAAAGCCCTGTTGAACGTATGCGTGATTCCTATGAAACACTGCAGCGGGCATGCAGAACATGTACAACAGAACTTGACTGCAAAAATGGCAAACTAGGAACATGAACTGAGGAAACGTTAAGAAAATCACGTAGCCGTAAGGTTGCCAGTCCATTTAGGCATTTTATCATGTGGTTTTTGCTGAGGCACACCATGGTCAAATGCTGTAACACAGGGAACTGCTTGAGCAAAGAACCAAAGAGGTCAAAGGAATTTAACTAAGTGATCAGAGATCAAGAGTTGCAGGTGGCTGTCCCTCATGCTCCTTATGTCCCTCATGTTCCTCACAGAAAATTAAGGCCAGGAAAAACTCGAGTGGAGAGAAACCTGAGGAAACAGGTATGCTTTGACATGTTTGTCTCATTTTCAACAATAACAAACTCCCCAAGATCAGAAGTAAAAATGTTTATGAATTTGTTTTCCTGAAAAAACAACAAATGCAAGCTTAGGAGTCATTTGGGGTTTGCTGTATTTGACTTAAATTCTGGAGCCTGAGCCTTGTTTCACAAAAAAAAAACCAAAACAGAAAATCAATGCCTGGGAATTGTGTCTGCACAAAGAGCCAGGAAGTGCTGTGCTGGTACAGATGGCACAGGACCACAGCCCCACAGAGTCTCTCTGAACAAGTATGTCTCTAGTTGTGAATGACACATTAGGAGGAAGGGAAAATAAAATAAGTCAAACTACACTTTTCTTTCAGGAATGTGGAATACGTTGCCAGCAACTGGGAATACAATGCAAACTAGTACTCAGAGAGACAAGCACTGTAGTACCTTATCTGAGCATTTTTATGCATTATGTGTAGCGTATTCCTTCCCAGCACCCAGCTTCCTCCATGTCCGATTTCACAGTTTTTACTCACAGCTCCTCTCACTTGTCATTTTATTACTATTGCCAAAAAAGCCCCCATGATGGTATCACTGGGTGTGAGATGAAGTAAAACATTTACTCACACGTGGAAGAAACACAATCCGGATCAGTTTATGCTGCCACCCAAGCAATCACAGTGAGAGGATTACATTGCTAATTATGCCTCTGAGGTGCTATTCTTACAGCGTCAAGCTATGAAGACTGTCTCTCTACTGTATTTGGTATTTCATCTTTCTTGCCTTACGCATGTGGCTCCATGTATGTTTCACATAAACTTACTGCTGAACACAAGAGATGGAAAAATGCTTTCAAGCAATACATAACTGCAAATACTTTACATTTACTTTATGTCCTTTCAGGATTAATTACTCCAGGGATGCGGTGCTCAGTTTCAGAGGTGCAGACCTCCTGTAATCATGAATCTAAGCAAAGCAAAGGGAGCTATGCAAAGGGAAAACACTTAAAGATGAGATTGCCAACGTACTTGGTAACCTCTTTTTGTCCGTCTGTTGAAGAGGACGGCAACAGGCTGTTGGCAAGACCAGCAACAGATGCGTCTGAAAATGACTGCCCAGTGTTTGGATGAAGCACGTGCCATAGGCACGTCTGCCCCTCAGCTCCAAGGGGACCGACCAAGCTGCGTTCAACGATGGTGCCAGGCTGGTAAAACACGAAGCGCTGCTGCGAAGGACTCTTCCCCCCCGCTGTCCCGCAGAGGCCGCGCTACCCTCACCCCGGCCCTGTCCTCGCCGCAGCCCGGTGGAGGAGCGATGTACGGGGCAGGAGGGGCTGCGGTACCCCACGTCCTGCTCCGGAACCTGCTGGTGCCGGGGAAGGCGCTCCCACCCCTCGGGGCACAGAGAGCGGGGGCAGAGGGAGGCTCCGGTGTCAACCGAGGATCTCCGCTGCGCGTGGCCGAGCCAGCAGCCAGATACCGAGGTGCGGTTGACGCCTCTTCTGTCCCTGCCGTACTGGATTACCGCGGGCAAGGCGGGCACAGGCAGCCCGGAGCGCTGCTCGCCCCACGCCTGCGGCCGACGGAGCGCCCGGGCACCGGGGGTTGACATGGCCGCGGCCCGAGAAGGGGCAGCACTGCCATGGCGACGGGGGCGGGCCCCGGGGGACGCGCGGGGCGGTGCTCCCCACCGCGGGCA
>JASSUY010042693.1:0-30261 GCA_032466535.1 Forpus xanthops
CTAAAAATCCAAAACACAGTGCTACACCAGCTACTGCTTAAAGAAAAATGACTGCTGCTGCTGAACCCATGACATATGAATATCCTCTCTCCAGGTTCCTCTTGACTAAAATGTGCAGTAATTTCCATTAATTACCAAATGAATTTGTGGTGTTTGACACACAGGTTTTTTTTTGCTGCTTGCAAAGGGAATGCTCTGGGTCCCTTACTGTTGGTACCTCAGCAGCTCCACAGCTGTTTTATTTTCAATCCTGACAAAACTTCTTTGAGATTAAGGGATATTACCCCCACTTTAGTGATCAGAGACAGAGAGAGCTGCCTTTAATGGTGTTTCAGCATTGGCACAGAGGAGGTTATTCAGCATCACTGGAAAAAGTTCATGGATCACACCTCTGCTTTCTAAAGTGTTAAAATAGCTCCAAAATCTGGACCAGAGCATGGAGAGGGTTAATTTGAAATGGTTATATTTGTAACCTTTTCCAGTTCTGAGTAATAAAGACTGGGAATTAAACAGACTCTTAAAATTCTTCCACTATCCAGCAGGGAAGCAATCTGAAAAGTTGTGGAGAGAAGAGCTTGTGAGAAAACAAATCCATAAACATTTTACCCTTCATAGCTACAAACACTTCTGGTCTTTTCTCAGAGGAAATTAATAGTCCCACATTATTCCCAAATTATCACTCCTGTCACCCTGAAAATCATGGAATTTATTTTACTAAAAACTACAAGGTTGCACTTGGGGGTGAAGGAATTCTGATTCCAGGTTCTGCCAGCAGGTATCCCCTTTTGAGGCCGTGGGTGGAGGAAAGGGATGGGACCACAAGGGAACATGGTGGGATGGGAGCAAGAGTTGAGCTTTTCCTTCCATCTGAGTCAGAGCTGAATCATCCTTTTCCTGGTGCAGAACAAAAACATGAGTCTTTATTCACAATTCCTTAAGCCCCTTGTGGTGAGCATGCAAATCTAAACCTCATCCTTAATCCATGGCGGAAAACGCGCCCACTCGGAGCCTTGCAGTCCAACTTTGGGATGCGAGCAGCAACAGCAGGTGGAGCTGCGAGATCAGGAGTGAGGGCCTGGTGCAGATCCTGGCTGCTAGGGAAGGGGGAAAGAAACATCTGGTTTTGAGTCGGGGCTGAAAAGTCTCAGCTCAATGTGGCCTTTTGAAGCTCCCCTTCTCCCTGTCACAAATTAAGAAAAGGAACTGTTCGTTTCAAATCCGAGAAGAAAGGCTGAGAAGGGACAGAGCCTGCTGGGTTTTGCAGAGAAGGTTGATGCTTTGAGATTAGGATGTGGTGTTTAGCTCCCAGCCCCCCTACCACCACAGGCATTGCATGCAGCCTTGGCCACATCACTCAGGGAGGCACCTGAAACGGCCTTTCACTGTTTTCCAGCGACTTTGCATAATTGGTAAGCCAAGGGACTGTTAAATCAGTGCTTGTCCCCCCATTCCCTGGCAGCCCCCAAGATACCTTCTATCCTAACACCTCCTGCAAAAGCATTCAGAGGTAGCTAACATTGTTCTTTTACTCATAACCAAAAGGTAGAGACACAGCTTTCCTGGGGGATTTAGGGATTTTTGGGGTTGCCGCAGGGCAATGCTGGATTGGCCAGCTCTGAGCCCCGCAGTGCAGCCCCAGAGGTGGTTCTTTACACAAGTTCTTTTGGTAGGCTATCAAACTCCCTTATAAAGACCATAATTAATTTAATTTTTATGGATGAGCTGTGCTGTTTGATGGTGTTTGCATCACAGAAAGAGTAAGGAGAGACTGATGCAAGTATGCCTGGACCAGCAAGGCTAGGCTGACCTTGTGACACAAGGGGGCTCATCCATCCTACTGCTACATCCTCAACATAAAGCGCCCTGGGTTGAGAGAGATTTTATAGAAGAAATAAAGCAATAACTTCAGGGTAATAAGCTCATACGCAGCCCTTCTTAGCTTAATTTTTAACCGTGAGGGTGACAATTAAACAGCAGAACTTCCACAGGGAGCAGGTAGATTTGTCATCCTCAGCAAGACAGATCTGTGTCCTCCTGCGAGGCATTTCAGGGGCGGTAAACTCACTTTCTGGGGCAGACCTGGCTGACATCCCAGCAGCTGACATGGACATAGAAGAATTTGGAAAGACAGACATTTAAAGATTAGCAGTATGAATGCTGTTAGACTTAACTTATTGCTGTAACTGCAATGCAATTACATGTACACTATGCTGAGCTATTATATCATCCTAAGTGTCTGCACCACTGGCCAGCACAGGCATGGATCCCACCCTGAACTATCAGCAGCCCTAGAGACTTTGAAAAGTCTATATGGAACTGTTCTGCAGGCTACATCCAGGCTGTCCCAATTATCCTGTCATTTATGGGCTCAGGGCAGCTGAAACAGGAGTTTTTGTCTTGAGACCCATGAAAACCAACATACGACTGCAATGGCTCCTCCTCACTCTCACATCTCTGGAGTGCTTCTGCCACACATTAACAGTAGGGAATGAACTGTGTGATTCACAAGCGTAACCACAGCTTAACATTGCACGAAACGCGTAGAAACAAAAATAAGAGCATGTTCTAACCATGTTTCAGCTGTTGTTCTTCAGCAGGATTTTCATCTCATGGCAATTTCTGAGGGAGTTGAAGTCTTTGTGGTTTCTTTCATTTGGGGGGAAGAAAAGAAAAGATCAAAGCACAACACCCTCTGAGATCTGGCCTGGGCAACACTGTCCCCAGATGACTCAGTGGCATGTGACATCATAGCCTGCAAAACAAGCTTTAGCAAGGCAAGATGCATGTGCAGCTCAGTGCTTGCTGCCCTGCCATGGGGCTGAGCAGCAGTAAGAGGGGGCAGTGTCACCAGAGCTCCCCATGAGGTTGTGGTGGATGAGACAGCTGCATCCTGAGTAAGATGAGCACAGCATCCTACAAAGCCTTTACTTCAATATTCTCCCCAACTACATGCCAGTACCTCACCTCCTGGGACAGAGTCCTTTCACACCCCAGGTTGGCTCCCACCTGGCAAGAGAGATTTAAAATCTCACTTTAAAGAAAACAGTGTAGGAGCTTGTGGGCTGTCAGAGAGGCTGTCCCATGGGGCCCTGCCTCCTAACCCAGGCACCTGTACTTCCAACATAGGGCAGCAGAGCCTCTCAGCCTTGTGAGGAAGGGTCAGCCAAGGAGCTGCATGCCTCAAGCTACCCCCAGAAAACCAGCTGCCCACCAAGCTGCTCTGTGCCCACCTACAAGCCTTACAAACTCTGCAAAGCTCAAGCAACCTGACCTAAGATCAATGTGAGCCTTGATTAGACAGGGAGTTGGATCAGAGACCTCCTTAGACACTGCCAACCTGAAGGTCATACCAGGCCACCACCATCTCTTTCTATGCATCTCCCAAAGAGGCTAGACTACCTGTTACTCCAAGCCCTGACACAGAGGCTCTGCAACCACAGTTCCTCTGGTATCGAGCTTATCCCTTCTGCCAACCTAGCCGGTACTGAACATCAACCTGAGCCAGCACAGGACCTCAAAGAGCCTATTAATCGCAGATGACTCAAGCCCAGCCTTCCCAGGATTTCTTCTCCCATTTGTGCCAGACCAGCAGAAGAAACCCACATCTCCCACCAGCATTTTGCTACCATTGACCAATTTTATGAGAGAGCCCAGGACGTAACTCCTGAATCTTTGTTAAGCTTGCAAGGCAGGAGGCCAGAGGGAATAGACATAGAAACCCTTCACACAGCAGTCTCAAGAGGCAAAGCAGAACTTTGAGCCCAGGAACTTTATTTGCGTTGGTAAATCACAAGCAGCAATTGGAAGACCGGAGAAGGACTCTTCTAACATCCTGGTATGCCCATAAGATGAAAGAATAGGCCGTATGTTTAATAACTTTGCATGTTTTATGACATTATTGTCTGTAAACCTCAGTTTCGTGAGTAATTAGAAAACGGACTCCTTTAATAGAAAACACAGTGTACTTGCCACAAGAGCAGAGAATGAAAATTGGTCTCCTATGCAAATAGTTCAATTATAATCAAACACAAACACTGAAAAAGGTCAAGTTCCCAAAAGGATGTGTGTTTACATTACAAATAAGGAACTGGGAAACAGGAACAATATGACAGTTTTACTACTTGGGAGCTGTGACTTGCTAAGGTAAATGGCAGTTTCACAAGGACCTTGAGGTGCAGTAAACTCCTGGTGGTGGCACTATGCTCTTTTTGGTTTTGAAAAACTGTAAAAAGGCCTGTTCTGTTTCAGAAAGCCATGAGGCTGACCCCCAGATAAATTGGCAGAGTTTTCTATTTGGTGAATGGCCTGAGTGCTTGCTTTGTTGGCCTGAAATAAGAACTCTGAAGAAAGCAGAATTTCTCATATATACTCTTAACTGAAGATAAAATAGTATTTAAGATGGGTCCAAATCCACAGGAGAAGAAATCAGTTCCCTGTAATTATTTTTTAACTGCTTTTGGTTCCCAGTCATGAATTGTTAGTAACAGTTTGGCTTTAAGACATTGGAGCTTTTTCGAAGTAACAAAACCAAAACCAGTAGATATTTTATTATTTATAAGTAATCTGTTACAGTCAGATAATGGAATCCTACTATAACTTTTAATTAATGTATAACTTAAATAATGGCTAGTCTAGTGCTGATGCATTGGTTTACATCCAGGAAGGCTTTAGGCAAAAGCAGGGCCTGATGTAGATGGTTGAATAATACAATATAAAGAAAGAGAGCCTAACACAAGAAGGAAAGCAGGCCTGATAGAGAATTATGACTAAAAGACAGGAAGTAGATAAGGAAATATAAATATAAGAAAGCTTGCTACAAACAAAGGCTTTCCTCTGCCACATCCCAGAAGGTATCTCAAGTTTTCAGAGTTGCAAGCTGGAGCCCACAACCACCTCCAGACACCCAGCTGTGGGAAGAGATCAAGGCTGGAGGAAATCTGCTACAAATATCACCAGGTGTGAAACATTAAGCTCAAAAACATTTAAATGAGGTGAACAGTCCCTAACAGTGAGATATGACTACTATACTCTTTGACTGCAAGAGTGACATTCTCCTGTAGCCATCCATGTTTACTTTAACACATCCACTTGGAGAGGATGCTCCCAGACAGAAAATAGTACTTTTCCCCTAGCCCATCGGTGGTGCACAGCTCCACGAAAACATTGTTGGAGAGATCTTTCAAGAATGTCTTCCCTACTCATTTTAAGCTGGAAAACTGGAAACTTGAAACTGGAAAAGTTAGCCTTTCTCAACCGCTGTATTATTGTAACTCAAGACTTACAATCAACAATCTCCAACAAAGCATCATTCAGCAACACATTTAACAGGGTAAATAGTCATGTTCACACAATTATGATAGATTTAATTTTGAGATTGGGCATATAGAATCATAGAATGGTTTGGGTTGGAAAGGACCTTCAGATCATGTAGTTCCAACCCCTCTGCGGTGGGCAGGGATGCCTCACACTAGACCAAGTTGCCCAAGATTCCCATTCAACCTACATTCCAGCCACATACGGAGTGCTGAAAGCCAGGTAGTAATTTCCCTTCTTTTTCAGAAGTGCAGAGCAGTTTCATCTCCCACTGAGGTGCCGAGGATACTTGGAGGAAAGCAAGTACCTTTACAACAAGCAAAACACAAGACAGCAAGCCAGATTCCCGAAATCTCTGTTGTTTGAGAGCTCCCAACTGCCCCCTAGAGTTGCATTGAGCAGAGTTTGATTAGTTTTCCCTAGTTACAAAATAAAACTTTGTATTGATCTCAAAATAATGGATATTTTTTTTATTATGAGAAGACAGACAAAGCTATTGAATGCAGGACTTCACTACTTTATTTGCCTTTCTACATCAGCCAAAATCCACATCGCTTGCATCTGCACCTGTGGACCTCCCTAGTAAAGATAACCATAAAACCCAAATAAGTAAATTGTTGGACTTGACAAAATTGATGAGATGAAATTTAAAAGTAAGGCACCTTGATAACCACAGCTGCAAATGCTAAGAGAATAATGTCAATCATGTCCTGGGCAAGGTGGAAGGCAGAAGTTATTCTGAAAATCACTACACCACAGACCTATGAAAGGGATCTAGAAGTCTCTTAGAGTGCAAGAAGAAAACTGATCGTCACTGTCAGGAAGAAGTTGTACCTGTGGTGTCTTGTCCTAAGGCAGGAAGAGGGAGCTGCTGCTACCCTTCTACCAGGCCGCACTTCCACAAACACTGCAAACTGTGCTTCAAAACATCACCCACGGACGCGAAGATGATCTGCCCAGCTTGCCCCTGTCCACCAAGTGGGAGCTTGACAGGTCTTTATGAGTCTATATGCATTACAAAGCATCACAGGTAGGCATTACACATGGTTTATTTTATCACTGTATTTTCAAAGTACCTTTGCAACATTTTCAGATGGAAAAACTGAGAAACAGAAAAACCAAGAACATTCACTTCCGATACACTAAGTCAGAGATACTTCAGTGTTTCTTTGGCAAAAATTAATGTGTGGGAAAACTGTGGTACAAATGTATATAACCAGCACCATGAGTCAAGGAGCCCACATGAGTTGGTGAGTCTAACTCCTGAATCAACTACCCCAACCCCAAATTAATCAGGATAACTAGCAGATTTCCAGATCACAAAAATCACATTAACTATTGCAAACTTTTCTGGGCACTCCCAAAGCTGAACATAATTCACTCTTCCAAAAAAGTAGCTTAAGACTAAGCTACTGACAGTGTTGTTCTTTTACCTGCCCTAAATAATCAATTTGAGGCTGGAAGATAAGTTTGTCCCAGATCTGTCTCTGCTTTCAAATGCATATTCAAGCTTGGTGTGACTGCTAAGGTAAAAACACAGAGCCAGGAAATCTCTGTGCCTGTCCCCTCTCCCCTGTTACTGTATGCACCGCCGAGATTTCCGCTTTCCTATTTGCTGCATCTGGTACATCTGATCAAACTGGTTCTTTGCCCAGTTGCAAATGTCAAGAAGGGAAGGAGCACACATAGGCCAAAAGTGATCTATTGGAAATGCTGGGTGGTGGGAGGGACCTGAGAATGCAGGAGAACCCAAGTCCTGAAAATATCCAGAGGAAAAAAAGAGATGGCCTGAAGGGCTGAGCAATAGAGTGCCTTTTCTCCTTAGAATCTTAAGGAGAACAAGCAGTCAGACAGAGATGAACTAACCTGCTCCAGCCAGAAGAGGGATTAGGGACTGCTTCCAAGAGGAAGGACCTACCAATAAATTCAAAATGAAATTCAGCAAGAATCACAGAGCAGGCTCCAAGTGACAGCAGTTATTTACTAGGTGCTCATACCGACTTCAGCAGGACTCTGTTTACTTCTCCTCCTCTACATGTTACCTAACATTGAGGTGCAGTATTTTAACAGCTGCAATCCCAGATCCTTCCAGGTGACTGCACACCAGCAGGGTGAATGCCTGCGTAGAGCACATTAAACGCGTATGTCATCCAAAACAGTCTCTGAGTATATCTTAACCACAGATTCAGGCTGGTTGCAGAACCGCATCTGTGCAACTCAGTGCCCAGTGCTGCACAACCATTTTAGAAGCTTGAGTGAAGAAAAACACAGATGTTTTCCAAAATCCCGCATGACAATTTGCGCTGTTACCAACAGCTGGGAAGGCTTTTGCACTGTAACATCAGAGCAGACAGTAATGCAGAAGAAAAGGAAGAGCTGAGGCCTGAGCTGAGCTGCCAGCATTCCAGCAAGAAATGTTATTTCAATAAAAGCACAAATGTAGATGCTATTTCTGAGTGGAACAGAATCCTTCCCCTCCAGTTCTTCATATTCTGCTTGAAACTTCTACTGCCTCTCCCATCAAATGAAGTTTGATCACATTTATCCATGTGATTTTTGTTACTGTCACAAAATTCTCAGAATCAGGATTTCAAAAAAAAAAAAAAAAGAAAACACTAAAACAAAAACAGAATTGCAGGTTCTATTGCTTCTTGCACCCCAGGTCTCCCTGTCTGACTACAGTCACTTGGTCTCCACATGTAGCTGAAGGGCCATAGCCCAGGTGGGCCCTCCACCACCCTAAGCAGTGGAGTGCTTAGGAATTAGAATCCAACTGGGAAGCCCGCGAAAGGAAACCTGTTGCAAGTGAACTATTATTGCAGGTGCTCTCACAAGCAGCAAAGCTATTCTGCAAATATTAATGTTTCACACAGTCTTCCTCTCTCCATCACAAAGACAAAGGCTTGCCGAGATCTATGTGTTTGCTGAAATCAGCCAGCAGTATCAGCAGATTTGAAGTGGCCCCTCACTACCAGGTCTTCAACATTCAAGAGAAATGCAAAATGCTTTGCCACATCATTTGAACAAGTTTGTTTCAGATGAGAAACTGGGCTTAGCTCATCCCATGCATGGGTGTAATTAGAGTGAAAAATGAAGTAGATCTCACAATGCCACATATTAACGTAGCATTTTTGAAAGCTCTATGGATGTACCCATGGAAAAACATTACAAGAGGAAGAAATGTACTTTGAGCAGTGTAAACCTGTATTGTCACATTACTATACCTTCTTTCCATCTGAGAAAAAACATCATAGCAAGTCAGTATGGAAGACAGCCTTTGTTGGTGTTTCTTTTTTATTGTAATTATCCTGTCTTGCAAAGAGACAACAAAAAACTGGAGATTGGCCAGATTTGTGGGAGAATAATGTAGAGAAAACAGAGATACACAATGCTCCTGGAAGTCACTCTATCTACTTTTCTTTCCTTAACTGCCCTGTCAGGCTCTGTATACAGCATCTTAATGCAAATACTCCTCTTTTTAGTCTATATATTTTGCTAGAACCTAGGACTTCTCTATCACAGGGAGTGTCCTCACAGGGATCGGCATTATGGAAAGATGGAAGCAGAAACTAAAACTAGTTCCTGACCACCTTTTTTGAAGTAAAGGCATACAACATTAAAAGTTCTGGAATGCCACCCCAGTTCTTACAGAGCACAGTGAGAAATAACTTGTATTCCTTATCTCTAAATCAGGAGATCCACAGCCAGAGCATATAAGTCCAGCCTGCAGAGCTGTTTTTCTGTCCACACCACATCTTTCTTAGATCTGGTCCACCATCCAAAGTGCTTCTACTCTCTGTTTTAATTGAGGAAAATGCAGAGAGTGCCTCAGGCTCCGTTTGTACTGACCTGAAAAGCAATTTAGTTATAGTTTAACTCCTGCTTGAAAACTAGGTCAAGAAGTGAAGCCTACAAGCCAAGGAGAAGTCCTCAAGCAGGTGTGTGGTTACTCGGTGCACAACATAAAATCAGCTACACCATCTCTAAGCATAACCTTGAGATTCATCATGAGCAGAAGCCTTTGGAAACTGTTGAGGACAACTATTGTCTCTAGTAATACCAGCTAAATAGGGTAAGGACATGAAGACCTAATGTTACATTCATTGGATGGTTTCTCCCACCAGATATGGGCAGCCCAAATTTTGCTCCAAAAGCAGCTGAAGTGGTGCATCAAAGCTTACAAGAATCCATATGCTTTCATTCTGCCAGGGCTTCTGGGACTGTAGAAAGCTTCTTAGGGATCTGAGAAAGAAAGCATTACAGACTGTGACATCTCTTTCCCTAATTCTACACAAGCAGGAAAAGCCCTATTGCTTCACATACATCCCCAAACATGCTATTCACCCTGAAATACACTGAAGATATCAGACAAGTGAGAACTTTATCAGTGAGGCACTTGCTGTTGTGAATCTTGTCTCACTAAAAGAGAAAGGCACTATGAGTACCATTCCCTAAAGCAGGGGACTGTTCAGAGAAAAAGCACAATACTTGCTATGATGCAAGTGACATGGGTAAAAGTGGGGCAAGCAGATGCGGCAGTACTTCTACAGAACACCTTCCAGCAAGCGACATGTGCTGTCCTCAGTTCAGCTATGGTTAATGGGACATCAAAATTCCTGAAGTTGCAAGGGTTGAAGCTTCATCTTTTATCTGATCTCACAGTGCTGTCACCTTGGTATCTTCTCATAATCTCAAGCTTTTCTAAGCAAACATTTCCACAGAGCAGCAATGGTATGTGCTAACTCTTTCCATTTGCCCTTTGTATTTCCCAGGGTTGCAGGCAATTTCCCACTCAGCAAGGCTGAGGGGGCTTTACAGCAAAGCCGACCGGGCGGCTTCTCTGAGGATATGACCAGGCATGCATGTTTTTCTCTCTCTCCTTTTCTCTGTGGTGACTGAGGGTTCTCCTCTGCTCTGCCCTGCCCTTCCCTCAGGCCAGTTAGATAAGTCTCAGGCTCAGTCTGTCCTTACTCTGCCTCTCTTCCCCCCTGCATATTAGGTTCCTGCATTTACCATGGTACAGCGTAACTACATGTCTCCCGAAAAGCTGACCAGGGTTCTCTCTCAGATCTTGTTTTCAGAGTCACATGTAGGTGTCTCGGTAGATTTACAGTGTTCCTGTGGCCTTCACCTACAGTGCAAAATGAGTCTACTTTCTACTTCCTGGCATCTGTGGAAAATAATGGGGATTTGATATTTACATCTGGATGGCTTACAAGATACTACTCTATCTCCAAAGAACTATTGAGCTTGGGAAGTAGTTGTCAATCTAAATTACATATAACTGGATTATTTCTCCATCCACCCTTCTCTGAACATCTGTGTAGATCTTCAGCTGGTGTAAATCAGCATAGCTCTGCATAGTTACTACAGCAGAGAATCTGGCACATATGCCTTATAGCTCTTCCAATATTAAACCCACACATTTTCTTTTTTATGAGCTCAAATATGTTCTTTGGACAGTTTTACATTTTTTTGGTGCAGATTAGTCTCCCTCAAAAGAGATGGGTGTAAGTAAAATGACTGCAGCATTTAGACTTTAGTCAGGCCCTGGTTTCTGTGGGTTTTTTTTCTGATTTTTGTTTGTATCATTCTTTTAATGAAATGTATATAAAAAAAAATTCATCCATGTATGGGAAAGGAACTAATGGAGGACGAAAAGCTATTCACAGCTTAAATTCAAAGAACTTAGTGGGGTTAATGCTAGCAGACTGAAATAAGACCAGTTGAGTTACATGGGTGCCATGCTAGAGTTGAAAGACGGACTTTGTACATTTGTAAATCTTACTTGCCAGGTCTCTGCATTGGAGTACATCCATTACTGTTTAGATGATGGATCTATGCTCACTTATATCCGAGGGTAAACTGGCTACTTATCTATATATGGAAATACATTAACCTCCAAGATCACCCCACAAATTTAACTTCAGTCTTGGGCCACATGAAATGGAATTTTAAAGCTCCGTGTCACCATAACATACCAGCTCCTCCAAGGGTAAGGTCCAAAAGCTCTGATGGTCTTCTGCAGCATCCCCGTCCCCATAGCCATACAGGACACGAGGAGTTATTTTCCCCAGCTGTGAACTTCTGCATCAGAAGATTTTTCTCCTGACTTTCATTGCTTTTTGCATTATTTTGTGGCCATCCCTTAATGGAGAGATTGCTTGATGTCTTCTGAATCTTGACTGCACCTCATCACAGTTTTTCAACAATGGTTGCTGAAACAGCTCCACGTTAACTACCACATAAATCTATTTCCCCAAATGCAGACAGTTTGGAATCCTCTTCTGTGTGAGTACATAGTTTTTCCTTCCCATCAGTCGCACTAGAAAAGTTATTAAAAACTGGTTTTAATAAACCACAGAAAGCTATGTATTTCCTGTATATGCCTGGCTAACAATAAAGGCTCCTTTTCAAAAGTGCCATTTGCAGAGTTTGTATCATCTGCCAAGGAAGCTATACCTGTACTCAAAGCAGCAGAAGTGAGTGAACCAAAAGAAAATCCATGCATATTTCCTTTACCAACAAACTTCCAGCTGGTTCAGAAAAAAATCACTAGGAATGAGATTTCTGTGTTTTTTTTAAAGCCCGAAGGATTCCTCTGTCAGCACCAGAAAAATCCTATTGCAAAAACCCTCTCCATCTTGTCTTGTCTGCCTAGAGAATAAGCTGGCTAATAAATGCAGTTTACTTGATCTGTCACAACATCTGGAAGTCATACTGACACATCCAAGCAAATAAGAACTGGAGACCAGCAAGTTATGTGAAGAACGAACATGTCTGGCTGACCCCCTCCCAGACACCATATTATCATGAGACAAGATAAATGGAGCCCAATGGTGAAATGCAGGAGCAAGAAAAAGATGATGTTTGTGCAACTCACCTTCATCATGTCAAAGATCCTGCCTTTAATTTGTGTTCAGTAGCACAGCTGAAAGCTTATACTAATCAATGTATCCTGCAAGATGTTAAGGGAAAACTATAGAAATGCTGCTATGAAAAATTAGTGAGGTAATAACTCCTAAGCTTTATTTTCAGCTCATCAGCTTAGATAAAGAACAGTGTATTCTACAAGGAGACTTGACTTTCCCAGTAGTCATGGCTGCACTGAAGGTGCTGGTGACAGCATCACACCTTGCAAGTAAAGCTGTTTGTAAATGGCATTTCTTCCATAGTGGCTACTGACTGGTAGAATTTCCGTATTTTCATGCTGCCTCTTCTCCCAGCTCAGCATTACACTGCAAACTGAGAGGCTCCAACCTGAACTGTCTAGCACCAGCATGAGCTGTTTGTTACCAGCAGTTCTCAGTTGGTGTTGTGAATTTTACATCTTTTAGGTCACCAAAGAAGTATTGCTGGGCTTGTCCTACTGTCTGTCTGTGGAGGCCACCAGAGCAGCACTAATCACAGCTGCCAGGCCTGGGATGCTGGCATGCTCCAAAACATCTTATAAATTCTGCCTTACCATCTGATGTGCAGTTTGATGCACAGATGGCATTGATGAAATATCACTTCAGTGCACCAAATATTTGTCAATAGTAAGTCTCTGCCTCACAGCCAACCCAAAAAAAAACTGGAATCCACTACTGCTTTTTTGACCTTTAATTGGTGTGAAGTTTAATGGCACATTGTTCTTAAACTCTGTGTGATAACTGCTGAAAGACACGCTGTGTCTGCTACTACAGTTTTACAGCTTTGCACTAAATGTGCCATTTGCCAGCAGCCCTGTCACCTAGCAGTGACTGAGTGACATCTCCAGGGGCTTGGCACACTGAAAGCAGGACATACTGGTCTGGTTACATATGCTACATCCCCACTGGCAGGAAGGAAGTAGTGAAGACCCCAAAAACTTCTGCAGCAGGCAGCAATGTTGCTAAGAGTAAATACCTTGCCAGGGAAGTGATTGCCTGTGGTTAGGTGAGTGCACAGTTATGACCTGCCAGAGGTCAAAACCTGCACCTACAAATGGAAGTTTCTGCCTGGCACCCTGTCTCCAAATCAGCCCCTCTAACTTACGGGAGGCAACACAGAGCCAAAACCTCTGGCAACAGCCGGGTTTAATACAAACTACATCCAGTGTGGTTCATCATGCCTATGTCCTGCTACCTGCCCTCCTTTGTTCCCAAGGAGTCTACCAGGAAGTATTGTGGTGGCAGCAGAATGCTCCCAGTTACTTCCTTTGTGGGGCAACATAGGAAGGGTACAGGACCTATATGGGGAAGCCATAAATTCCTCCACACAAAGGATCGTAGAATGGTTAGCTGCCACTGCATAAGTCCAAGGTGAAGTGAGTTGCTTCTCCCTTATCCATCAGCACTGTAACCTCATTGTAGTAGGCCACCAAATATATAAGGCATAATTTGACCTTAGTGAAACCATGATGGCTGTCACAAATGGCCTCCGTATTTTCCATGTGCCTTCACATTGCTTCCAGAATCTGCTCCATGATCTTGCTGGACATTGAGACGAGACTGACTGGCCTGTAGTTCCCTGGATCTTCCTTCCCCACTTTTTTTGGCTTTTAGGGTATTAGAGACATAAATATGACAAAAACGACAGGCAATTTTGGGATTAGGGACCAGATTCTGCCCCTGAAATGCCATCTTTGGATCAGAACTGAAAGCAGCATTTGGAAAAGAGAGCAGCCGTCCCCTGTACAGACTTTTCTTGAAAAACACACAAGACTAAAATGATTGACTTACAGTGCTATTTTTTCTCCATACATCTGCAGCACAGAATAACAAAGTACCTTACTCCTGTAGGTCTTATAGAAAGCTTATTGTTGTTTATGAAGAGGCCAAGACAGGCAGCAAGCAGGGCAGCCTGGCTGTGGTTCAGGCAAGCAGCATTGCCCCTCTATATATTGGCTGATCCCAAATTCATCCAAGACTGCTATGTTCTAGTAGGGAATAATAAAAAATTATCATACCTGGAGAAAGCAAGGAGTTACTTTACAGGCATATTTGGCCCCCCAGCACACGGCCTAAAATACAAACTGCAGGAATTTTAAAGGCATCACTCCATGGTAGCCACTCATGTGTAGTTATTGCACTGGATTCAATTCAGGTCCCTTTTCAGGAGCTCACCGAAAGGTGAATGAGTGCCAGAAATTCAACTTCTACTCTGAAGATCAGAGATCAAAGAGCAAGCGCTGCGTAAACCACAATAAATTCTTTAGGTTGAATGAGGAACGGGCTGGTCTTGATTTGACACAAACAGTTATAGGGCTTTGTCACATACTACAACCATGAAGGTATTTCATTTGTTTTTACCCTTGGCTGTTATCATCCCTGTGGAGCTGGCTTAGGCAGAGCCAGGTCAGTTGGTTCCAGTCAAAACTTTTAGGGGAGGGAAGGAGGGACCACTTATTTGCACTGCTAAGCAAAGCCAATCTTTCTATCACCATCTGCCCTGCTCTTTAGCTAGATAGCTTAAAAAAAAACACAGCTAGGAAGAAAAACCCTACATACCCCACCCAGCCTGCCTCCCCTACATAGCTGCTCTAATCAAAGGTTAAAAATGAACTCGGACCAATGAGATGGAAATAGAGAATAAACATGCAGAAGCATCTGAGATTTACTACTCAGATAGGACTATTTTCCATAGGATTTGACTAAGAATTCCTGGCAGAGGAATGGAAACCAAATCTCACTCTGTCCTTTGAGTGGAATGGGGATTTTCAGGTCTTTCTCTGACTGAGTTAGTGCAGGCACGTGCAGCTTTCAGTGGATGTAAGCAGATGTAAATACCATGCTCAGCAGTCAAAGGTTCAGAGTAAGCCTGCTTCTTTCAGAGGATCTGAGGTTTAAACAAAACCCATAAAGACAGCAGGAGCCTTCCTTGACTCAAATGTCTGATCCAAAACCCCAGTGAAGCAGCAGGTCATCTGAGTATGAATGATTTGCTCATTCTGACTATGAAAGTTTTCACTGAAATTTATTATAAAGTTTGCAAAGACCATTGCAATAATTAGGGCCACAAAGTACAAATTTTCCTTCTTCCTCTTAATTTCAGCTAAACAACTCCAGGCCTCAGTAAATTCCAGCTCTGCAGCCCAAACACACAGGAGATCTCTCTCAGCAGCCACAAATGCGTATAGCTCTCAGTATTTGGCAAACCTATTTTTATGCAGGAACTGTTATCATTAGAGCAATAAGCCTTTCACAGTCTGGAACACCACACATCCCTAACTGATATATCACAAAGACAGGACATCCTTAATTAAACCCCATGTAACTAATTGCGCTTCTCATGCCACTCCAGACACCTGAAGTGGTCCTTCTGCAAAATGTTGCTCTAAGACATATGGATGTACCTGTTTGCTCCAGGCTAGCTTGGGTACCTCCAAAAAGTTTTCGCAGCACAGACTGATCTTGCTCCCACACACCTTTGAGAGACAACCTACTGATTCAAACAGCCCCGTACAGTACAAAAGCCATTATGTTTTCTAAGTTCACGTGAATACATCAGTCATTTTATTTAAAAGTTATGCAGAGGGAAAAAAGGAGGATGGCTTCAGACTCAACAAGTTTTATGTTAGTGTAGGGTAGAAAAGTGCATTTTCACCTCTATGATCCCCATAAGGGACAGCCCATAACATTGTCAAAGAGGACCTGTTGGCACTGTACTGACCTGTTTATTGAAGTCAATTTTACAAAGTTACTCGCTGGTTTATGCTGTGTATGTGGACTCCCACTCAGGAAGACCTGATCTCTGATTTCTGTGCAGAGAATGGTATCTCCAAAATAATCACCACATATTAAGCAGGCATAGCACAGATGCAAAGTGGGCGACAACCTCTGTTGATTTTACTCAGCCCTCACAAACTAAATAAAAAAACAGGGAAGTAGAACCTGCCCATTTCTAGGCACTTCTCTGTCCCAAGCTGGCAAATCATTCACTGCTTGCCTTCCCTTAACTACATGTTCCAGCACTGACAGCTTGAGTATTGGTGGGGGAGAGTTTTCAGTATTCCTTCTTCTCCTAGAAGAATGCTTCTAACACATCTGTTTTCCACATCCTTATGGTAGCAGAATGTGGCTCCTGTGGATGATAGGAATAAAGATACTGGGGAAATGCTGCTTGAGGGGTTAATGTTCCTAGCTCTTGGGGCACAAATGGGCACTGAGAATCCTCCCCACAAACTGTCCCTTCCTAGTCTTGCACTTCCATGAACAATACAGGTTATTTTGCTATGCTGGGGGGACTGAAAAGAATCATTCCCTCCAGAGAAATCTGAGGACAACAAAGTCAGTTCCAGTGTAGAGTTGCTTGCCCCACAGGTTATCACATAAAGTACCTGGTGTTAGAAGGAAACCTGTAAAAATCCAGGAAAACACTAAATTACTGAGGGAAGGCTTCACATTCTAAGACTGAGTTCCTGAAGCACAGAGACCCAAGCCTTCAATTGGTGTTAACTGGTGTTACATCATCCATTTATCTAATCAAATTCAGTATATTCCTTGGGACTACATCATGCTTGGCAATAGCTTTCTTGTTCTATATGTGCTCTCAACTGGCATAACCCACATTTGAAGGATGAGATTTCCAGCCAGAGCATTGTTTGAAGTTTTGGGACTTGGAGGTGGCTCAGCAAGAGAAACATCCCACATGACTTCAGATCACAGCAGCAGTCAGAATTAGAGCTGTGCACACTGGCTGTGCCTGAGAAAATCCAGAACAAACAGAGCAAGCAAGCCAGACCTTGCTGAGACCAGCAAATGGAGGCTGTGGCTCAGTTTTTTACTGTGCATTTACTACGTGGCCATCTGCGTACATCAAGAGAGGGCTGGAGGAAGACAGACAGAGACTGCTTGGATGCTTTTGCATTAGCCAGATTAGAGAAATCTTCCACTGTGTTATCTCCTCCTCTCAATGCATTTACATTTTTAATATGGTTGGTCCTATCAGATTGCCTAATAGGGTGAACTATTTCAAGACACATTTGCATCACAGATTGACAAAGTTATCTTGAAACTTTTCAAGGTCCTAATTCTTAGCAACGCATCCAAATTCCCCTTTAGGAGCCTAAATATCACTGTGAAATTTAATCCAAATTAACCACTTATTTTCAGACCTGCTGAGCCAAACATGGAACTAAATATCCCTCTAAGCCTATGTGAAGACGACTCATCCCTCAACCGTGATGGATCCATCTAGCTTAGATGGGGCATACAGGGAAATCCAGGCACAGCCTCATGTTCCCACATCCCATATTCCTGTACAAGGAAAAGTCCTCACCTGCAGAAAGCTCAGTTTGGGTTTCCTCTGAAAGCATAATGCCATCCAGCTGCCATGCAAATTTAGCTGAGAACAAGCCCACTGCACCTTCTGTGCCCATCTGCCTGCTTAAGCATACCACACATTCATCACTTGCACCTGCCATATTACATTAAGTAAAGATGGGAACGATGACAGTGGTTTGGTTTTGCCCCACCTTCGCACATTTACTGCAAACCCAGCAAATGCCCTACACACAAAGAGACCTCCTCCCATCTCTACAAGATGCTCAAGTTCATGGACTGGATCCAGGCAGGGTTCAACCTGAGAGCAACTGAGATTCATCTCAATGGGTGTTTCAGGACAACATTCACTTTCCATGACTCTTAGCAAGAAACATTCATCAACTCTCACGTAAGAGAACTCTGACTCACTCTAGGGAGCTGACAGCTTTATTCTGCTCTTACTCTTCCTGAACACTAGCAGGTCCATAAGCAGTTCACACCCTGGCTCAAACCAGTCCCATTCTGGCCCATGGTCACTTCTTTCATTTTAACTCAAGTTGATGCTGTGTCACCTACAGCTGTCCTTGGTAATTCAGTTTCGGCACCTTTAGCTCCACTTCCCTGGAAGCGTCCTACCTTCTTTGCACCTCATTCCTAAATTACAATGAGCAAAGACTATTTTCTTGGGTTTCTTGTAAATAAAAAGCTAACCCAGGTTCTGCACTTTCTTCCCCAGAATTAAAAATGTCAACCTTCAAAAAGCTGAACTAAGGAAGCAAGTACAAAATTCAGGAAATAGTTCATCACAAAAAGCTACCAGAATATTTTGACAGAATTACAGAAATTGTTTTGAAGTCAAGACAAGATGAACTTAGTATCAATAAGCACAACCAAGGATTAACACCAACACAGAAGTGTGACAGCTATAACACAAGCGCCAGCTCTTCCTTGGTCCTGTTGGTATTCAGCTTCTGTTCAAGTCTGTCCCCTCAGATACACCTTTGTTTTGCTCTGCAGCATGTTTACCCTGAAGTTAGGAGGTTTTGTCCTTATCAGTCTGCTGAGGCCCAATAGCAGTCTTGCAGCACTGCTTGCTTTGTAGTGTTTGTAACGGAAATTCAGTATTAATTTCAATCACATTCTGAAACAAATGTGTTTGAAAACAAAGATGCAAGAAACACTAAGGCTGCAGCTACTGTAAGGAAACAATGACCTTTTTAGATTTTAATGTAGAATGAATCTTTAAATTTGCATGAATATGTAAATCTTCATATACGCCACTCATCAATGTTTTTGGGTGATCCTAAAGGAGGAAGAGTATGGAAACACATTTCTTAGGTGTATTACATTGCTTGCAACAGCTACCCCGCGTTCATCCCAAAACACCTGTCCATCCATCTCCCATCAAGATAACCAGCTTTTAGATTGACAGAGATCATTCTTTTGCTCCCTGATAGTATTTTCTTTGCTGTCAGCTCAGCAAAAGAACCAAAAAGATCTTTCTGCATGGTTGACAATACCTGACAGATGGAAAAAACCCTTCTGTATATGTCAAAATATCTAATAAAGAAGGTCAGTGTCACAGTTCCTGATTGGCAGATGTGAAAAGCTGAGAAAAAGAGCTTTTGACTACCCTGGATTGAAAAAGCGGGTTTGAGCAGCACAGGCTCCCACTTGCTTGCCTGTGCTATCTGTAGAAAGCCTAGCTGGCCTTGCCTGGGGGCACGATAAACTGCTGTGTGTGCTGGGTGGATGAGAACATGCATGCCCTGGATGATGCCGCAGGCATGAGTCACTGGCTGGTTGCACAGCAAATGAGGATGGCCTCAAGGCACACATCGCCAAGCAGATAGCTCAATGGCATCTGACAGGCCAGTTTTCAGAACTGAAGAGATGGACTTCAGACTCCAGGTCCTGTTCTCTTTGTCTTCCAATAGGCAGGCAATTAAAATATTCCCCAGCTAATATAAAGAGGTTGTGTTTACAGGATACCGATATTCAATCAGAGGGTAATATTTCTTTATCAGCAAAGAGGAGGATCAGAGTATTCAGTACTTGTGATAGTGACTTTTTTATCAATATACTGAGTTACATACTGTACCAAGCAGGAGATGGGTGCTGAGAGGGTAAGCATACCCTGCAGAGATCATCTCTGTAAAATCAGTCCTCCAGATGTGCATGTTGTGGAACAACAGGATTTACAGGAACAACTCGGATTTACCAGAAAGCTCTTTTTTTTTCAGCTTGTTGTCTTCTAATGTTATTATACCTACCACTGTGGTAAGTGATACAGTATGTGGTGGCAAAAACTGGGCCATTATGTGACATGCTACAAGTGCTAAAAGAAGCAAGGACATCTGCAAAAGGTAAAGTTTGTTGTTTAAACATCAGAAATTCTTTAGATATTCTGATAGGAATTCTACTCATGGCAATGTCAGTCAATAAAGTACTTGTTTCAGCTCCAAGCAATGCTCTATACATTATTCCTTGCTGGATATGCTATAAGGAATTGCTCTAACCATAACAACTATGGGTTTGCTATGGAGGCTTTGAAAGCATGTAAGAAATCATACTTTACCAGACTTCAGTACTATCTGTACCGTCACATGAAACAAAGACATCAGTGCTACTAAGAAAACAATGATATTACAAAACAGACATTTCATGCAAGTTGCCAGCCCTGTTTCCTAGATATAAAGTGCTAGAAATCTGTATAATACAAATGTCAAATATATTACAGGCCTTGAAAGTTCATCTGATGTGAAGAACTCTCATTCCTTGGATGGGATC
Organism: Forpus xanthops; assembly: GCA_032466535.1. NCBI lineage: Eukaryota > Metazoa > Chordata > Aves > Psittaciformes > Psittacidae > Forpus > Forpus xanthops. Next base: position 20,328 of record JASSUY010042693.1, read on the forward strand.
TCTGCTTGGATGAATCATCCTGGACAAACGTCCTAATCATCCACCCCAAATCAGATAATGTTCTTCACCTGGCTGCAACCACATGCTAGCTCTTTCCACACTGAATTCATCAAATTACCAATGATTCATTCACCCACTACTGTAACTGGTGCAAGTCCAAGTGTAGAGGTTACTTTGAATCAATTCAACATCCAAGAAAATTAAAGAAGAAATTTCAATTTTTCTTCTTTAAGAAAGTGCAGTTATCAGGACAGCATTCGCTTAATTAGAGCAAAATCAGCTAATTTTTCTGCAAGAAATTTGTCTTCTTGCTCCTTCACCTGTGTGCCCTTCACTATTATATTCATGAAGATGCCAGTTTCTTATATAACTTTGAGTGAAATTGAAGGGGTTGGCTGAAACAATCCAAAACTTGTAAAACTTGTCCAAGCTGTTTGACCTTCTTGAGTCTGCAAGGTCTGGTATCAAATACTTAGTCATTTAGATTTCAGAATTTACATACAGAAGCACAAAGACTTGCATAAATGAAAAACAAGGTGAAGAAGGGCATGTATTGGTCACTGTAATTGAATACCACACTGACTGTACAGGACCACAGAAGTCAACAGCCACCAGTACTTTTCTTGTGACAATCAAAGTGAGATTTGCACACCAGAAGACATGGGTGTGGCTGCTACCAAAGTCAAAGGGCTTTTCCAATTGCTTTCTGCCCCAGCATTGTTTTCCAAGCCAACTCCATCTTTTTCAGAAATTGCTCACAACTTTCTTTAAGGATTCCTTTGGGAGATGAAGTTTTCTAGGCTAAGATTCAACCCGAAAGGTTTTAATTTTAACCAAATTGATTTTACCATTTTTGTGTGGTGAAGGAATGGAAGAAAATACTTTCCCCATATGTTCCAGTCAGAGGACTATGTTTGCAGAGAAGAAAGAATCCTTGAGGAGACAGAGGGGGAGAGGGGGCAAATATCTCTAAAGGTTAAAAATATTCCCAGACACAACACCACCATGAGCTAAGCCCTAACCTTGCGTCAAAGAACACAGTAGCGATGGCATTTGCGTTTACACCAGCCGAGTATCTGGCCCATAGGAATAGAGAAGAAAGCTTTCTATTAAAATTTTGGATGGGACATATGAGAATCTAAACAACATGGAAAAAGCCTCATATGTTAACTCCCTCCTTGTTCTTTCTGACAGCATATTTCAGTACGTGAAGACAAAGTGTTGCAAGCCCTGTCTGCATGCAAGGAGTCTCTACAGTAAGATACCTCTGCCCAGACCTTCGGCAAGACTCAGTACCCACTCAAGGATCTGGACTCATTAACCATAAGGGATCACTAATAGCTGCTGGCTCCTGGCAGTTCATCTGCTTAACCTCTCTCTGTCAGACCAAGCCTCCCATGTTTCCAACTGCTGCCTTTTAGCTAAAGTGAGAAAATATAAAGAAGAAACAGGAATAAAAGTCAAGTCAGTGGTGTACAGTACTCAAAATTAGAGTTGCTAAAATCTTAGTAATTCTAGTATGAAAGAAAGACAAACCTTAAAACCACTGACCATGAAAGCCCATGGTCTATAATGCAAGACTGCCCACACTGCAGGGCTACTTCAGGCAGAATTCCTAAGGCTTAAGGCATCCCATGTGAGATAAGACAGCCAGGTCTCAGAAGAACCCTTCACAGCATGAAGCCCAAAATTCCAAAAACATAGTTTATTTCTTACTCTCAATAGACCCTCCAAGGTTTTCCAGATTCTTGGTGTCACATGTCAAGCCCAGGCCAAGATGCTCTAGTTCCCACAGCTTCCAAGAAAGTTTTCATTGTGAAATAATCCATAGAGCTTTGATAAAAAAGGCCCTGGAGTCATGAGCAGCATACTTATTTTTATTAAATAACAACGTCATTATTAAATACCTGTGTCATACATGCCTCATCAAGATTTGCAGGTGTTATGCAAAACTCTGAATCCTCTGCCTCAAAGAGTCTGCAGCCTACAAAGATGAATAGCAAATAAAGGAGTAACTAGGCAAGGATACAAGCAGAGCTATAGAATTCAACATCAGCTCACAGGTATTAGGTATACCTATGAATAAACTCCTTCAGTACTTCCCCTTGGCTTATTGGTTCTTTACATCAGTATTTATTACAGATATAGACCTTGGAGAGAAAATTACTGGCTTTGTGCTATGATCCTTGCAGTGTCCCTTGAAGGCTTACCACTGATACCTGCTGGATGCAGGCTCCTTATGAGCGCAGCTGGAGAACACTGTGGTAATGCTTGTAAGTGTTTGATAGGTGAGTAAGGGACAGACAGGTACTGAAGAAAAAAAAAAAGACAAATAAGGTCTGAAAAGTAAGTCTGAGTGCCTTACACTTGGGTAGAGAGAAACAAAAATGGAAAAGTGAAAATGGCTGTAACACCAACATCATAAATCAACAGATTGTCCTAGTGATAATCCAGCTACTATACATTTAGTAGTCACAGTCTGTGGAAGGTTAGATGAGAAAAGGAAAGCTAGCAAGAGTCTGAGAAGGAAGAGATAGATGACAAAAGGAGAAAGGAGAGTCCTTTGAACATAATAAAAATGCTGATATAGGTAAAAATATATAGCAGAAAAGACAAAAGAATCATGTAAGCTAAGCAGTAGCAAGGAAGGTGGTTAAAAAACAATAGGTTAGTATTTTAGCTCTCAGAAAATTTGACTGTGGATGGTCAATGATGACAAATAACCAACCCATTTATATTCCATACCCCAGATTCCTGGAGATGTAAGGGTCTTTAGGAAAACAAGACTAATCTAGTCTAAAAATTTCTCTGATGTTACTATATCAGCATGAAGAAACAAGTGCAGACAGCTTACAAAAAAAGCCCTCTTGCTGGGACAGTTCAGTCTGACTGGTATAATCCATCCGAACAAAGGGCTTTTTTACCATCTTGCTTTCTACACAGGAATATTTGTTAGCCCAGCTCCACTGGATGTGAACATGTCTAACTGTTGGTGGTCCATAGCATAGGTAGGTTTTTGCAAAATGCAGCTATCTCAGGTGCCAACCCTGCATCAGGATCAGTGAAGTGACATTCTAGGAAAGGTTTCCTGTATTGCAACTTGCTAACTTACCTGCTGCTGTCAAATTTCAATGATTGAAGACGAGTCACACCCCCTAAAAGCTGTATGTTTAGGTTAAACATGATGGGTTTTAAAAAAATGTTAGGTAATAAACATTGGGCTTCTTTTCAACTGCCTTTTGTTTAGGGCTGTCAGTTGTGCATGTTAGAACTTCCATTTACAATTAAAGCTGATTGTTTTCACCCTGGGAACTGCAGCCAGAGCCAAGTGTGTAGGATTAACTCAGTGCATCCCCAGAGCAGAACAGCACTGCAATGTGCACCCATAGCAGAACCCACAGCTACATCAACCAGCCACCCTTCCAGGTCCAGCCTCTGATGGGGACTGTGGTGTTGACCGCATAAATGAGAGATGCTGAATCTGAATGTGGTACAGCCCCCTTATCAAATGATTAGAGGATTCCCTGGGTAACAGGGTCATGACTTTAGAGAGGACCTGGATCTCCCTATGCGGCCTTGGCTGCTCATAGGGCCCTACATGAACTTAATGTTTTGTCTTGGTTCAAGTTCCCTGCCCAAAAGGGACAATAATCCTACACAGATCCCCACTGGTCTCTTTGAACTCTCTTTCAGCTACTCTGAATAGTATATGAAACAGGTTAAGGTACACAGTTCAGTCCTGGTTATAAATGCTTTTTCATTTAATTCAACAGTATATTTAATTTTGGTTCAGAATAAGCACAGTGCCTTGCAGAGAAGTATCCAGGTACTGAAGTACGATGGGCAGTATTTTGCCATTTCAAAAGTTCTTGACTCTTATGAGACATAACCTGTCTCCATACTAAATTCAGCCGTGCTGTTGAAAAATACAGCACTTCTATAAGCTTACTGTCTGGGCTGTTGGGTTAGTGGGGAAGTCCTTGAGTTTAAACATTAGGAATGGAGTAACCAGGCAGAGGAAGTGGCATGAAAAACAAGCCACATGCAGAGGAAAATAAATCAGTAAGTTTGTTGTAGCATTGCAATAACTGTGACCCTTTGGCAAATGCCCTTTGAGGACATCTAAAGTCTCTTGAAAATACTGGTTACCATGAAGCTTTTTTTCCCTTCTGAAAAGAGAAATGGAACCCATGAATGTTTTTACTTATTTATTGATAGGGCACACTCATCCCCACCCTTCATTTCCTATACTACTGTGCATGAAGAATTGTGTTGACCATAGAGTTTCTGAGAACAATCCACATACCTAACTGATATATGGAGAAAATCTTCTCGTTTGGATTTCAAGACTTCACCAGAAGGGAGCGGGAGAGATCTGCAGAAGAGCTCCAAGTAAGGCACGCACTGCAGATGGTGGTGTCCTGCAGAGGCTGGCTTTGCTATAGATGTGTTGCAACAAGGCTTCCAATAGATACAACAACTTCAAGATTAAGAAATCTCACAAACACCGTCTTGTAGCCTTGGAAATAGTAGCTTTGCAGTTTTCTCTACATGTTCAACTTTTATGTCTGTACCCATGCCAGTCCACAAATACAGTAAAAGTCGTCCCTTTCCTGTCCCACTGCTGATATACTTCCAATTTATAAATACATGTACACCAGGAGAGTTCAGTCCCATATGAAGGAAACAAACTAAGTCCATTTTTACATACTTTTCTAAAAACATGACTGTATCTGGGCTTACTGGTAGGACAGGTTAAGACCAAAATAGAAATTTACCTTCCCTACTGACTTGTATATGTTGGTTCTTGTATCAAATCTGCACTCAAGAAATGAGAAATCAAGTCTTAACTGAGCACCATGAAAACAACAGCAAGAAGGAATCTAATTCAAATCATGTTTAGTTAGGAACAACATCTAAGAATGGGTTTCACAATAAAGCATAGCAGTAATTACAGAAAAAAAAAACCAAGCCTTTGCTTGGTGCAGAAAAGTTTCCTAGATAGCAGTTCACAAACCCTCTCCTGGGCACAAGGTTTCAGTTGCTGTCTGGCACACAGGCGCAGAAGCAGCCCTGCAGCAAGTTTTACACCTGGTTTCCTTAAAGACCAATGTTAGCAAAACATTCAATGTAAATATCTTTACTTTAAAAAATCTGTAACTGCTTAGAGATCTGCTCTTACCTACCTTCATCTAACAGCAGTTACCCTCAAAGCATGGATCAGGGTGCTCTACACCACCACCGGAGAGCCAGTGCCTTACATATGACCTTGACAAACTTGTCTTAGAGGAAGGAAAGATCTAGAATTTCACACCTTATCCAAATTCAGGGTCACAGACTATGAGAAGATTTAGGACTATGACTTCTCAAAATTCTCCTGTCACCTGTGGTAGTTACTAGCAGTCTCAGCAGTATCTGAGAAATCTTGGACACCCAACACAAGCAGTTTTGTGCATGTGCGATGTGGGAAGCCTGACACAAGAGTCACGAGAAATGCACTGAGCCCCAGTTCTCCATAGGATTCAGATTTAGGATTAAATATAAGACCTGGGTTTAAATGACATACTGAGTCCAGCTGGAGACCAGTAACAAGTGGTGTCCCTCAGAGATCGGTTTTGAGACCGGTCTTGTTCAACGTCTTTGTTGGTGACATGGACAGTGGGATTGAGTGTGGCCTCAGCAAGTCTGCTGATGACACCAAGCTGTGTGGTTCAGTTGATATACTGGAGGGAAGGAATGCTATCCAGAGGGACCTTGACACACTTGTGAGGTGGGCTGATGCCAATCTGATGAAGTTTAAACATGACAAGTGCAAGCTGGGTCAGAGCAATCCCAGGTACAGCTACAGGTTGGGCAGAGATGAGATTCAGAGCAGCCCTGAGGAGAAGGACTTGGGGGTATTCGTTAATGAAAAAATGAACAGAAGCTGGCAGTTTGCACTTGCAGCCCAGAAAGCCAACTGTATCCTGGACTGCATCAAAAGGAGTGTGACCAGCAGATCGAGGGAGGGGATCCTGCCCCTCTACTTTGCTCTTGTGAGACCTCACTTGGAGTCTTGTGTGCAGTTCTGGTGTCCTCAACATCAAAAGGACATGGAACCGTTGGAACAAGTCCAGAGGAGGGCCACAAGGACAATCAGGAGACTGGAGCACCTCCCGTATGAAGATAGGATGTGAGAGTTGGGGCTGTTCAGCCTGGAGAAGAGAAGGCTGCGTGGAGACCTCATAGCAGCCTTCCAGTATCTGAAAGGGACCTATTAAGGAAGCTGGAGAGCGACTCTTCATTAGGGGCTGTGGTGAGAGGACAAGGGGTAATGGGTTCAAACTTAAACAGGGGAAGTTTAGAGTGGATCTGAGGAAGAAATTCTTTACTGTAAGGATGATGAGGCACTGGAATGGGTTGCCCAGGGAAGTTGTGAATGCTCCATTGCTGGCAGTGCTCAAGGCCGGGTTGGACAGAGCCTTGGGCAACACGGTTTAGTGGAAGGGGTCCCTGCCAATGGCAGGGGGGTTGGAACTAGATGATCTTAAGGTCCTTTCCTACCCTAACTATTCTATGATTCTATGACATTTGCTCACTAACTACAGGCTGATTAAGGCATTAAACAGAAGTTGCTAATCTGCACACAAGTTAACCTAACCTCTCAAGTTCAAGACTAACAATCCCTATTGGGTCTGCTATAGACATCCACTCTGCTTCTACTTACTCTCTAGCTCAATGCTAGGGCTGCCAGAGTTTACCTAGAGCACACAGGCACTCCCAAAGCTGCTCCAGTGCAGGACCAGCCAGCTCAGGGCACACCATTTTCACCAGATTAAAGAGAGAGGTGAACCCTTCAGAGATGAGTGGTTGACACTTCCAGGCAAACATTACTGTCTATCTGCCAAAGAGCCCTGTAACCACTCATTTGGATTAAACACTTTCAATGACAGCTCTGAGTTATACCAGCTGATTTTGTGTAATGTGAAGGAGGGCAGAATCACGTCTGCTGCCAAGTTGGAAGAAAACTGTAACTCAATAACCTGATGGCGACCAGAGGAGGTAGACATTTGTGTCTAACTGAGAAAGCCAACTGGTCCAGTGAGTCTAGTGTGGTAATGGAGTCCACCTCCAGCAGCCAGGCACAGGTAATGCCCAAAATCTGCCTGGACATCACCTGGAGCATGGACTGTGGGCTGAGCATTGGATCCTGTTTATCCCCTAAATTCAAGGCAGAGTTAAAACTTGTCAAGCTTTCCTAGCAGCTGGCTTGTATACACAGGAAACTGGGTGTTGATGTTTACGAGACCCAGAGCTCATTTCTGTTCTTTTCTATGCACAAAGAGCAAAACATTTAGGTACTTTCCATCTGAAATAACTTTTCTCTTGTCCTTTTGCCTCAGCTATCCAAGAATGATGGCTCAGTGTGACCAGGAGAAGGGAAATACTTAGAAATCCTTCTTGTTTGACTGCTGCTGTTCCTTGCTGACATTTAGCCCAGACAATATGTGCACCACCCTCAGCTACACCCAGCTGGGCTCAGTGACTTCATTGGGAAGCCATGGTGTGGCATGGCTGTAACCAACAGCCGAAACAGCCCAAATATTTCTGTGTGGAACATGAGATTGCTTGCTGGACTGAATTTTTCTTTGCTCAGTGTATTTTGGGTGCAAAGTAAGTTGCTTTAACCTTGCTGCACTATTCCTGGTCCCAGGGGTAATAGTGCAGGGCAGAAGAGATGGGAACACAGATTCGCCTTCCTGATTCTGCCCCAGGGAGAGCTCTCACCTCCACTTACATGTTCTTGTTAGGGAGAGGGAGCAAGCCTCACACTGCTTTGCAGGACCATACAAGCTAGAGATGAAAATGCAGGCTGCAAAGCTATCTTTTGTAGTTACTATCACTCACACTCTCCAAAATACCCACTGCAAAGAGTGACAGTGAGTCACAGAGAGGCACTTAGGGGGACATGGTAGACCCCATGTGAAAGGAGCTGGGATTCAGACTGCTTCTCTGCTAATCAAGCCACGTGGTTTCAGTGCTGCAAATCTGCAAGTCTCTGAAATGAATCACTGTGGCTGAAATACCAACCCAAATCAAGACATTCCTCAGCTGAATAGCAAGTTTTGCTCCTAGGTGGGAGATGATGGCAGAAGTAAACATCATCTCTCCAACAGAAGCAAACTAGGACAAAAATACTCAGCTCTGAAAAACAGGAGCCACAGAATCATGTGCTGGAGGGAGAAAGCCCAGTTTGCATCTCTATCTCTATGACTCTACACGTCTCCACACTGTCCTAGCTGCAGTGTTTCTTCAGGGATCCTAGCACTGTAAAAGGGGTTTGGCTCTTTCTGTGACAATCTGACTCTCCACATGGAGATGCCCAAGTCCTGGCTCTTATTGGGGGTCTGTTGCCTTTGCTTTGCCCATTCCAAAAGCAGGCTCTTCATACCGACCCAGCACACTGCCGCATGCAACATCAAACATGGAACAGCTCCCAGCCAGGAGCTTCAGAGAGCAAAGCCAGAGCTCCTTATGAGTAATAGCTGGTTCTGATCACTTGATCACTGGAAACCCTGCTTTCAACTCTGTCTAGACTTGCAACGTTCAGCTTCACATACATGGATCAGCTTGCATTGCAAGCAGAAGGCAAGGATTAGCCTGCAGTGTATGCCTGAGCACCAGATCTCTGCGTGGATTCAGCCTGCCCTGTCTGACAAGTGCCTCCTCTCACAAAATCCAGAAATAAATAAAAAAAATAACAGCCAGAATGTCCCAGTTAATGATTAAGCAGGGACAGTTGCACAACTTTGCCTGGAATGTCTACATTGATGGCTGCGGTACACTGGTGGGCAGGAATGGCAGAACAGTCCAACAGCAAGGAGAGAATGAGGTCTGGGTGTTGCAGCCACCACAGCAAGACTCAGCAGGAGATGGGCTGTCCTTCCACAGCAGGAGGCTGGTCTCCCCATTAGCAGTCTGAGCCCCACGCTTCAGAGGTTTGCGGCACAGGGAGAGAGACAGCCAACCTCAGCAGGGTGTTGGAGTCCTACCATCATGGTGAGCAGAAAAAAACAGCATCACTCTGGGCTTTATACAACTGGTTCACTTGCAGGCATGGGTCAGTGCAAAGGAAATGCAAACCTCATGCCTCAATGTCCTTATATATGTGTTGAAAAGCACACAGTATGCTCATAAAAGGGCTGAGTCTCCTGGCCTAACTTGTAAGTGCCATACAAAATCCATCAAGATTGATGAGTCTTTTTTTTTAAAACAGCATTCAGTACATCTGACATTGCTCTGGACTTTGAGAAGCCCTGCAGGAGCAAGGGCCATTAAATATCTAGAATGAATACAGTCAAATAGAAGTTCAGACGCCCAACTGTTCGTTTACATGGGCATATCCTATACTTGGAAATAGAGTAAGCTTTTAAGTCAAATTCCTGGCAAGATTAGCCTAATGCATGAAACCCAGATCCCACAGCTCATTAGGAGGAGACTCTAAAGCAACACCTTCCAGGCAGTCTGTGCACACTGGCAAGGTGGCTTCTTGCACACAGCTGCTGGGGACAAAAATCTGTTTGGCTGGTCATTGGGTCAGAGATACTTTGGCACCAGAGACATCCCCCAGACATAGATATCATTCACTCAACACTTCAAGGTGGCAAGGAACAGGAAGACATAATGCTGCTGCTCAAAAATGGGTTACTGAATTGATTAATCTGTGGGAATAATGTGTTTCATGACACACCTTCTACTGAGTCCAATAGAGGGCATGAAGCAACATGTGTAGCGGTCAGCACTGGGTGTGGGCTATTTAATATGTCCTGCAAAGAATATCCTGCATTGCCAAACTAATTATTAAAAAAACAACCAACCAAACATACAAAAAAAAAAAAAAAAAAAAAAAAAAAAAAAAAAAAAAAAAAAAAACAAAAAAAAAAAAAAAAAAAAA